>JAOYRR010000440.1:760000-1034637 GCA_038994665.1 Podotricha telesiphe | reverse complement strand
TTTTTGTTTTGTTTTATTATGATTTTAATAAGTTTATTTTATCTAGAATCTTGTAGCAAATGGTCACACGCTTCACTGTATTTAGCCATTTATTTTTCTTCGTTTATAATTATTTTATTCTAATTGTATTGTTTGTGTGAAAAACGGTAATAAACTAATTTAGGTTTTTATAATAATATTATAAATGCTACATAAGCACGGTAGGATGAGTGAACCTAGCGTCAATACTCCCCACTTTTCGTCCGAATTGAAGACTAGGTGTCCTGAGGCGCGACTCAACACTGCGCTTTCTCTTAAGCAGAGCGGAGTTGCGAAAATAATTTTAATATAATCATATCCCCGAGTGGAAATTGAACTTACAACCAATCACGTTTACAGCCACATGGTGTCCCACTGCACCACAAATACCTCTACACGTCAAAGGCTTGTTAATTTTAAAATATTTGCTTTTCATACATGAAATTAAAAATATACTAAGAACATATATTTCTGTTATTTTTTAAAATAATAATTGTAGGTCAAAAGAGAAAGCATAGAAAATAAACATAATAATTTATACATTTATCAATTTTACGGTACGAAAACCGATTTTTAACTTTAACGAGCAATTAATCGCATTTCACGTGTTTTGACATATCAACACTAGCTGTAACGAAATTAAGAATATTTTTTAAAAAAAAAATTGTAGTAACGTCACTAAGAGCAGAGAAACTTCACGCTTTTTCCCGCACAGCAGGGTAGTCAGAGAGACCCCCAGTGTCAAGACACTCCGCTCTCCACTTTGCGCCCGAAATCGAGACATTGGTGTTGATTTGCAGAGCGGAGAAACGGAGTGAAATGTGACGCAATGGGACAACGTCTGAATGGTTGAATGGTTGATGATGATTGGTTGTAGGTTCGATTCCCACTTGTGGGAATAATCATATTTAAAGTAAAAGTTAGTAAAGGCGGAAAGTTACTTAGGACAGTTCGATCAATCAATCATAATGTAGGTCCAGATTTTATGATTAGTTCCCGCCTACAGCTTCTGCAAAAGCTTCAAAAAATTATTAGGTCATGATTTTTTCCTTGGATATAAAGTATCCAGTATACTTACTTAATCTTCTCAAATATTTAAGATAAATATATTAAAGACTAAATCAGTGGTAAATTCTGAACAAATGCGCGTAGAAAGTTTAAATTTTGAATGTTTTTCAACGAGGACGGAAAATGGCAAGACTTTAGGTTTCACAGTTAAAATTACGATAGATAGAAATGTAAATAATTTAGCAATTTATTCATTAAGTTATTGATGAACTAAAGTTATAAAAAAAAAGTATATATATTTTGTTAACATTTTTAAAGCATTATTCCCACACTAAGGAAATCAAAAAATACATATTTAGAAAACGTACAAAAATTTCTTGAACGGTTTTCAAGAGGCGCGGGTTCAAATCCCGCTGCGTCCAAATTTTTATACGTTTTCTAAATATGTCTTTTTTAAAATATGAATATTTTGAACACGCAAAGTCAAATTTGAGCGGAAAATGAAGTAATGGGCGGTGACTCTTGACTCTAGATTTTATCTGCCTGGTATGAGGGAAAAAGTGTGCATTTGAGTACATTTTATTAAGAAAATAATTTATTAAAGCTAGACTTCTCTAGACTTATTAATAAAACAATTTACAAAATAGTCAAATATCTCTTTACAAGCAATTCGCCAGACAGACAGAAACGGAAACGCACAAACTTTAAATATTTTAAAAAAAAGTTGAGTTCTAGGTGGCGGAACTTAACACGGCTCTAACATAGTCTGAAAATATTAATTTTTTTTATAATTTAAATAAAGCTTGTGTATCATAGTAAATTATAAAAATTCTTGCTCCTTCTTTATAACTTCTCTATACTATTCAAGGAACTTAGAGTACTATAAAAATTTTAGCATTCTACGCCCAATAGTCCATTGTGTCCAATCTGTCAGTCAGACAGCATGTAACTAAAATTTTACATACAAATCTTTTCTAAAACAAATATTATAATAAAATCAAACGTAAAATGACAAAAATTATTTTCAAATACATAATTAATATTATTAAAATCCACCATTACATTCGTATTTAAGTAAGACGTCTCAATCGCAAGGATAAGTATACGGCACAATTAATTCCAATACAATTACAATTAGACGCCATGTTGACATATTGACGTTTGTCATAACAGCCGCCATTTTTACTTTTTTTTGTTGTAACTTGCGTTTTGATAATGCAAGCCTAATGTAAATTGTCTTTATATATTTTTTAAATTTATATACTGTATATATGAGAGTTTTAATATTAAGTCTAAAATGGTGATGTGGAAGTTATATAAGAACATTTGTTGTAATTTATACAATTAATAAATATTTTATATTTATATAGGTAACAAAGCCTGATGAAGTGAATCAAATAAATGTAATTAATTGAGTTGTAACCCATTATAAAAAAAAACGATCTAAACGTAGAACTGGTGAATTCATTCGTAGATTCCATTTGATTTATATGTATGTAAGAAAATTCAAGAGAAGGCTGTATGAAAAAAGATCTGAAATTAAAACCTCATTTCATTCGTTTACATATGTTAATACTTAAATTTTACATTTATACTGTAAGTAGATACCTAATTTGTCGAAAACCGTTGACAAAACCATTCTTTTGTGATTTCCCTTGAAATGTGTTCGTTTTCGTTCCTTATAATGACGTCCCTTACGCGGAGTTATGCATATAATTGATTATTTAATTTACAAATGCTATGCAATATGTTTTATTTATTACATTTTGGCCTAAAAAGCGATAAGTAAGACGAATTATGGGTGTAAAGTCAAATTACCCTCAAAGTGCTCTTCAGTGCTGTAAAAAAAGAAAAAAAAAAGAGGACGAAAGATGACAAATTTGAATGAATTATATAATTTTGTGTATAAATTTCGTTTGTCGTTTTGTATAATGCAGCCAAGTAAACAGTAATTTCAATGTCCCAAATAGATACCCAAACATAAAGTGAAGCAAATTAATGTATTGTTCGAAAGTGCAATAATATAATACTTAAACTGAAATGAAAGGAATATGAAGCTTGGAAAAAATAACGGTGGATTTGAACCCTGCGCTTCTTCCCCTGAGGTACCAAGTTCTGAAAAAAAGCATGGTTTCAAACCCGCCGTGTTCGAATTTTTATATCGTTTTCTAAATATGTTCTTTCAATTTAGTGTGCGAATACACTTAAAAAATGTTAAAAAATATATACGCTTAAACTAAATTGTCACTTATCCAGTGTGGAAATAGGACAACAAAAATTGGGACCCGTTGCACTTTTTTCTTACATTGATATGTAGATTCTAATAAAACCAGAGCGAGTAATTTTCTGAGTTTGAAAGGAACAACTTTTATGAAACTATTATATTCAATCAGATTAATCGCGTATGTTTTTGGTATACAAAAAAAAATGTTTAGAAACACGACGTTTCGAACTCGTTCTCGTCACATGTAGGTCCGGTTAAAAATAGTTTAATTTCAATATATGTAGTAATCGCGAAAATCAAAGTATAAATTTATTATTATTGATTATTGAGGCCATCGTGGCGGAGTTTGACAGCGTCTATCTGTATGTCAATGGTTTCAATTCCCACTCAAAGGAATTCAAACTATTTTCTTGTCTCAATATCGTAATATATCGTAGATTCGGCTGGAAAGTGGAGAAATGAGTTTTTTGACACTAGATTGTTTTTCTGACTTTGACTATCCTGCTACTATCTGACTTTGACTATCCTGCTAGCGGGTGAAAGCGTGAAGCTGAAAAAATGCCTATTTAAAGATTTAAATTTTAATGCGTAAAAAGTAACAGGTACCTATGCATATTTATATTACAAAAGATCTAGCTTCAAATGTCTCATATGTTTCTTGAAATAGTATAAAGAAAATAATATGTAAAAATGAAAGAATTACATTTAATACAATTTTAATTAAACTTTTATACCGTTTACAAAATTTTTTATGCACTTAATGCATTTAAAAGTCAAATTTATGAATTTCTTCAGTTTATTTCTAAGAAGATTATTAACATCTTTAAATACTATATTCAAATTATTATGACAACCTTAGCTTGTTTGCAACAAACAATGATTTTGATTTTTGATTGGTTTTATAAGTCTTCGTTCTAAACGAATTGACCGCTTATGATACAACCTTTTCAGAAACTCTGTTACATTTATTTTTTTATATTTTTTTCAAACTTATATCCTAAGCTTTACAATCTAAAATATATATACGTCTAATCGTTAATGTTGAAATTCTAGTAGTCTAAATATTTTTTTATACACCTACCTAACCATACTATGCATAGCTTGCTGAGTGGCGCGTAACTCAACACCGCGATTTGTTTTACCCGTATTAAAAAATATAAGCATTGGTCTCCGATTGAAAGTCGAACCCACAATTTTATTTACAGTCCATCTAACTGACCCACCGATGCACAATGGTATCCATCGTAATATATTTGTTACTAGCGACACGCCTGCGGTTTCGTCTGCGTAAACTACACGATTAAAACTGTTTAATGCCCGCCACCGTTCTCCTTTAAATCATAAATTTAGCTTAAACTTATAATTTAAATTAAAAACTTATAAGTTAAAGGAAACTTACAAAAAGGCAATTGTCAAAATTGCATTTTAATCGGTTTAGTTAACTTTGAGCCGATTTTAGGATAAACAGACAAACAGAAAACAACAAAAATAATTATTTTAGGTTCTTTTGTATTGATAAATGCCACCAATAATATATTGTTTTCATATATCTTCAATGTACAGACAGCGGTCAGTTACATTTGTTATTATATGTATAGATTAGTTAACTAAAGCCAATTACTCCACAGTCCTTTCCTTTCCATAAATAAACTCGAACAGACATTGTAAAGTGACTAAACGTCGATTCTATTGAAATTTACCATTTTGGTAATATCTTAATATGGTAAGATCGCCTTTTATTGTTATATGATTGAAGCCTTATGTTTTTCAAAAAAAATATATATATTATAAAATATATACAATTTAGTATACATTATAATATATTAATTGGGAGGCTTGTCGCGAATTCGGGCACAAAGCGGAGACTTACAGACTGGACTGTTGGACAAAAAGCTTCTTATAGTATCTTGGATAGATGTTTTAATCGGTTTTAATATTACATACTTATATAGTACCAGCCCAAGGAAATTCATTCATCATTTCAAAATTCAAATCATTTATATTCAAGATCAAAATCTGTGCCATTACACCGCTAACTTGGGTATGGAAATTAGTTTAAAAAATGAAAATTTGAATAAAGCTATCTATGTAGAGTCAGCTCTACGTAATAACATTGGGGATGTAAACTGTGAAAAGTAAAAGTCCGTTTTTTCCTATTTTCGTTGGAATTTCAGGAAATGTTTTAGTATTTCCTATATCCCCTACACTCCCTAAGGACAGCAGTCATTGACAGTTAGTACCAGTTTTGTCTGTGCGTTGTCTGTCAGTCACTCAGTGAGTAACGGGGAAGAGTTTTATATATATTTAATTATTGATTTAAATTATATATATTTAACATAATGACATACATGAAGAAGATTTTGATAGCTACACAAATAAATAAAATTGGAGTGTTTGTTTGTAATATTAAAATACACGGTACACGTGCCAAAATAACATTTTTTACAATTTTTGTCTGTCAGTTTGTTTTGGCTTATCCCTGGAACGGCTAGACCGATTTCAACGAGACTTTTACTGGCAAATAGCTGATCTAATAAGGGGTGACTAGATTTACGGTCACAGCTACAAAGCTTAAGCATTTATTTTAAACATCGTAAAAAGGTTTTAATTACATTAATGAGTATAGCTTAACGTAGAATTGTCCTGCAAAGGCCAAAATAACCAAGTGTCGAGACACTTCGCTCTCCGCTTTTTATTCATTTAAACGAGTTTAGTTGCGCAACCCAACGCCGCAGGGTCTTACTAGAACGAGGAAACGGCAATCGTTTTAAAAGTACTTTCGTAACCGATATGTAGTGTTAGTGTTCTCGCTAAGGTATCAAAAAAAATTGCTTCAGCCGAGGACTAAGCCTATGGACAATTGGAAACAATTCTCCTAATTAATGAAGCTAGACTATATATATATATGTTATTTAATTTGAGTAATTTTAGTACCGATAACATTGTTGCTTAGTTGAAAGGTTAGATTTTAACGGACTAGATTTTTTTTCACTTCACACTTTTTTCCGCATAGCAGGGTAGGCTGAGGGAAACCAGTATCTATAGACTCAGTTCTCTAAATTGCACCCGAATTTGAGACATTGCGTGTTGAGTGGCGGACCTCAACGCCGCGCTTTTTCCTAGGACAAGAAAGTTTCTTAGGGCCGTTAGAAACATTCATTTGGACGTTTCCTAATCAATCATAAAGTAGGTCTAGAATTTTTTTTACTAGTACCACCTGCCTACAATCATAAATTAAATTATGACCATTCCACCGAGTGGGAATCGAACCAACAACAATTTGCGACTACAGTCAGCCACTGTCCCAATGCGCCACGACGGCGTCAAGTCTGGAATTAAAAATGATGTAAAGGATATTCTACTGTCTTATTAGAAGAAAGCGAGGTTTAACGCCGCAATTTTTTTTTCTATTTCATCAAAAACCAAAGAACTGAGTATCTTATAATCAGGTTCTCTCCTGCATTTGACGCGGAATTTAATAATATTCATATAGAAAAATAGGCAGTTTACAACTGTTTTTGAACAAAATTGAGCGTAAACGATATTTCAATCGTTAAATGAACGCTCTAGCTTATTAATAAATTAGGGGAAATTGTAACTTGTAAATAAATAATCAGAATCGATCTGTTTTTCGCCTTTAATTACGGTATTTTAGTAAGTTATTTTGAACTTTACATTAATTCGTTTGATTTTAAATATATAATTTTAAAGTTTACATTTGAACTTTAAAAGTTTAATGCAAAAACTTTAAAGCAATAACAATTTTGGAGAATGTAAAGAATAATGTACGTATATTAGAAAAAAGCTCTAATATAATCAATTATATATTATTATACCCGTCATACTGAATTATATATACCCAGCATCATCGTTTTATAATTTAATTTTTGTATAGATTAAAGCCTTACTCAATGACAAAATTAGAAGCTTAGCGTAGTGTTTATTTGAAAAATTAGAGAAAATCCTATATATTAACATAAATTCGGAGTTTTTGTATGTAACTTATGAAAAGTAATATGAATTGAAATACTGGGCTATATCAAGTAAAATTAGAGTTATAAGTTCTTAATTGATCTAAGTAAATAAATTTAGGATTCTTTTTTTCTCAATTTTAGTCCTTTTTCTATTTCCGTTAAAATCTAACAGATTAAATGACACTGAATTGATTTTAAAAACAAGGACATTAGCTAAGGAGTTAATATTTTATACTGTATGCCTATACAATTAGGTAACTGTCAGTTTTAATATTGAAAATAACTTAAACCAAACCAAATATATACTAATTTCACTAACTTACTAACTAAACAATTAGAACTAACTAAATGAGCTAAAAATTAAAAAAAACTTATATTTCAATTTTTTTTTCATAAAATAAAACGAAGAATAGTTGTTTAGAATGCCCATCTACTAAAATTGAACGCCGTTCATCTTTTGCCGTTTCTTATTAGAATCTGCTTAAATTAGAATTTTAATTATTACCAAAACGAGACCTATGAATGCAAATTATTTTCATATTTTAGAACAATTTACTATTCTAAAACTCTACTAGGCTCTAATAGTCTATTTAATTGACTATAGACCGATTTTTCAAAGTAGTCGTCTGTTTTTCGCTCAAATAAATATTAATTGCATATTAAAACTTACGGTTCTGGTAACACTTTAAACTGGAGTTCTCAGCATCACTATCACAATTCAAACAATTCACACAAAGTTCAACACACGGCTACACACAGCTGTCAAATAATTTCGCTATCTAAAAAAGAACTAGGGGGAGCGCGGCCGCGTAAATCTACAAAATAACAAATGACTATATCGAAACGGTACAGCAATTTAAGTTAATCAACAAACGATTATTGAAACACGTGGCGGCATTTTATAATTTTTATCTCGTCCGATGTCATTTTCGATCACATACATACTCATATATGCATAGGTCCGATATCGTTGGCATTAATCGCACTGGCCGCACCGTTCACTATACGCGAATAACAATCATTTCGAAAAACAGTCAACAAAAAAACAACGCGTACAAGCGCAAATTTCTTTGCAATTAAAGATAAATGTTTGAAGATTTTAATAGCGCACCCCTCCGAAGTAACCCGACACAACCAACTCCCGTAGAATTTAAACACTTAATGATCGGTTCGAAGGAAATTGTCCGAGAAACGAACAGCCCAGGGTATATGCTTCTCACTCTAATTAGTACGGATCTACGCCGCTTGTATAGAGCTCGTGGCGCTGGTGTAGCTGTGGGGGCGGAGTGGGTTTAGAGGTGGGACGTTACGGAGGCGGGGCCTGCTGGCTATTGGTCAGATGGTATGGCGCAATTTTTTCGACGCTACATGCACAGTGTTTCGGTTGGTAAAGCGAGATCGATTGTAGAGCTTGGGTTGCCATTATATTTTTTATGGGTATTTTTTGGCTGTGCACGGTACTTAGTAACCTGTTATGGTGGCCACGCCCAACTGTGTCGTAGAACGTGCGGAGACGGCTCTCTATCCAGACTCCGGCCGTAGGCTTTTCGTATTTTTTTCGGGGTGTTCTTTTTTTACTGACGGTGGCTTTGATATAGTGTTGTGATTCTTTTTTAGGTTCATTTCGTTTGTAAGTATTGGTAAATAATGAATTTGATTTTGTACCTACTTAAGCACGCGTCTCTTATATTTTTCCATCAAAAGGTATGCTGAAGTTGGAATTTTTATTGTCTGAGTTGAGTTCTTAGAAAAATATAATTATATGTAATTCCTTTATAATTTTTTACACGGTAGATACTACATCTACCTATGTCAAGGACTTGGCAAATGTAACCTTATATCTACATGTCTAAATATATATAAATCTGTATAAATAAAAATGTATGTACTTACATAACTTCCAAAGACAGAGTCTAAAAAGTCAAAAGTCTCCTATTTTGGTGTCCGTTATTAAAAGATGACAATTTGTATTAAAAAACTTAGGTACTAATCGTACCTTTTTTATGTAACAAGTAATTTATTTGTAATTGGAAGAGAAAAAAAATAATAAATATTGTACATTACAATGTTAAATATTAAATTGTAATTTTATTTCATTAAATATAATCGTGTTGTATCAGAAGAATTTGTCATTCATTTTTATGAAGTACAGAACAAGTGACTTTCCGATATTTTTTTATGTGATAGGTTTTTTAACTTCAAAAATAAAACAAGTAAATATTATAAAATTTACATTAATATATTCGAACCTGCGTTCCTTGGAAACTGTCCAAGCGATCTCACGGCGAAGCCATATAATATCTGCCATTAAATATCTGCTACCCAAAATGTATTTCTACGAATAACCATTAGACAAGAGAGAGTGCTATTTATTGGATATTTTCAACATTTTTATTGACACTTAATTGTTTCCTAAATCCGCAAGTGGAAAAATGTATGACGGTACAAAATTCACCGAGTCTGCTAGTATAAGACAGTATATATATATATATATATATATATACTGATAGATTATACATACATATGTATGTATGTATATTTATTAAATAGCCAATATTAGTTGTAAATATAATCGTAATTGTATAATGTCATATATTAAAATGTAAACGCCCATCTATACGAAAAGCAAGCTTTACTCTTATAAACCATTAAGAATTAAGTATAGATATAAAAATAAAATTTTATTAGTTCTAAGATGACTTTTTAGAAAATGTATGGAAATTTTAACGTAGCGGGATTCGAACTTATACCTCTCGGAAACCGTGCAAGCGCTCTGACCACTAAGCCATACGTTCTGCTATCCAGATACGTCGAATTAAAACTTATTTCAAAATACAAATCAAATTCTCAATTCCAAATTTTATTTTTCCTTCAATTTTTTATTACATTTCCTAAATATACTTTTTTTTATACTAAGTAAGGGAGGGAATAACGGTTTAATATAATATATTAATTTTTTTTTAATTTAAGTAGAGTTTCATTTTTAGAAGTACCTAAGAAATAAATTGTGTTATGTAAATCTAATAAAATTTATAGGTAGGTATACAAAAATACAAATAGTAAAATTTTTTTTTTTAAAACCTGTTTGTTACTTTAGTTCCATAATAAAGCAATTGTTAGCATTTTGTATAAACTAAAATAGTTATTTGAATCAAAAATGTATTATCAAAAAATATGTAAGGGACCCTCGTGGCGCAGTGGCTGACTGTAAACGCGATTGGTACTGGGTTCTATACACAATCCGTTGAATGATTATATTTAAATTGTTTTCAGTTTCGATTTCATGCGACAAGTGGAGAACGGCGTGTAATGACACTTAGTTCTTTCTGGCGACCCTACTATGGCGTAAATAGTGTGAAATTGCTAGAAAATTTGTTTTTTTTAATATTAAATAGGTATATAATAATAGATGAATAATGATTTACTACTATACTTTATCTACTATGATATTGGTATCTATGTTATATATGTACAAGATAATTAAAATGTATATTTAAAATTACTGCTTTTTATTTATTCACACATAGTTTTTAATAATAAATTAAGAACCAAAAAAAATATAATACCTACATAAAAAAAATCTTTTCAAATCAATAGATTGGTCAAAACTGTTGTTCCGCTTTCTCAGTGACAAGTAGAGCGAAACCGCCATTGTAGTATATGGGCTAGACTTAAACTATACAATGTCTCAAACGGGATTTGAACTCACACCTATCCTTCAGTAAAAAAATCTTATAGACATAATACTAATTTTACGCCATAATAGCTCAGTGGGAAACAATGTGACTCTAAACATTATGGTTACAGATTCAATTTCCATTTGAAATGATTGCATTTAAAGTATTTTCATTTCCTCGCTAAAGTACAAGCAACGGCGGCCTTAAGTTTCGCCCTTCAAAACACAATATTTCAAATTGTGTCAGTCGATCAAATGTATCAGTAAATAAATTCGCTTTATAACAACGCTAGCAGTCTCTTATATAATAGTGTGAGAGAACCTCGTGTCATGACACTCCGTTCTCCGTCAATTGACTCATTCATGTGACTTTAAACGCGATGTTTATGATTTGAACCATTTATTTTCATTATACTGCTATGGTAAGATATAATGGCTGGATGAGTTCTACAAATCAATATATCTCAATTTCAGACTAGAGAAGTTGCATATCTAACGCCAAAATACTATGCCCATCTTTGTTATACCGGAGAAGAAAAAAGAGAGAAATATAACCATTTACTCAAGTGGAATAGATTCACACCTATATATTTTTATTGTTTCATTATATTCTAATAAATTAAGCAATTCCTTATTAAATCAGCTCTTCCAGTAAAAGTCCCGTCAAAATCGGTCCAGCCGTTCAAATGATAGACTCATGCGCCAATTTTCATTTAAACAGATGACAGTGAATGTGGACTAAAATGGCGTTGCAAGGTTTTCTAACATTGATTGAGCTTATAAAGTTAGTTCAAACGGATTCATTTTTCAACAAAAACTATTATATATTACTAGAATTTAATATCATAAAATCCAGTTTTTGAAGTTTTATAGTTGGTTGTTACTGACTGACTGACAACAGTAGCACTTACAGTCAAGACACTCCACTCTCTAATTTCGGCCTGAAATCCATATCAACGCCGCACTTTGTTATCGGAGCGGAGAAATGAAAACAATGCAAATAAATAATAAGTTCTTTTGTTTCACATTTTGAAGTTAAAGTATTTTAATCAAATTATCACGCATATTTCAGTATTCAAAATATATATTTTAGACTAGCTGAGTCCCCTATACCAGTGTGTTCGTAACGTCGGGTTTTCTAAAACGTATTTTCATATAGCAATTCATTTCAATTAATTTCAGCCGGTTATTCATTTCTAAGAGATGTAAATCTAATCTTTCTTCCGAGTGCGAATCGAACCCACAACCCACTGTCCCACTGCGCCACAATGGCCCAAATGGAAATTATAGTGCAAACAAAAAACTAGTTGACTTTTTAAAATGATCAACCAAAATGCAAATGTTGGGGCGCAAAAAGCAGCACAATCAGTATTACATATTAGCACCGGTCTCGTAATAATATGAATAAATTCTGTATAATTGTTTGAAGTAAACAAAAAAAGTAATTACAAACTAATAATACAATGAACTTCCCTTTACTTAAAAGGTCTTGTGAGTTTTGTTTAAATTGAAATATATATAAATAACAATTTTTTCGCTCTGATAGAACAAATTACAGCACTGAGTTCCGTCAGTCCACGCGCAATGTCTCGAATTCAGACAAGTGTAGTACAGAATATCTTGTTTATATCAGTTAGGTAAAGCACTTAGAAAGAATTCTCGACTTTTGTATCTCTAGCGACACGCACGCGGCTTCGTACGCAGGCGAAGCCGCGTGCACGACTAAAGCTTAATTTTATCGCCCGCTCGCGTTCTCACCTGAATTGTTGTAACTGTTTTTATGTATGAACCGATTGCAATAAAATAAACACTAGATTTTAAAGGAAGTTTACCAAAACGCAATAGTCGATACTGCATTAAAATCGATTCAGCCGTTTCTGAGCACAAACGCACAGACCAACAGAAAAGACAATTAAAAATAATTGTTTTGGGTTCTATTACATTGGATAAATGATCCCGATAATATTTTTTTCTCATATACGTTTCATGTACAGACAGCGATCAGTTACATTTTTATTATATGTACAAATATACAAAATGTATATAACTTTTAATGTTTAGAGACAATTCCACTTAATATGTGGAATAGATTTGTATATGGATTCGAATCGAGTACTCTTGAATAAGGACATGTACCTGTAAAAAGTCTTTATAAGTTATAAGTTATATTTCCGGCTTTCATGTGTGTGGCAATAAATGCTCTTGGTGCTCAGTCGGGAAGCTAATCATATTTAGAAAAACGTTAAGAGGCGCGGGTTCAAATCCCACTGCGGTCAAATTTTCATACGTTTTCTAAATATGTGTTTTTCAATTTCCTAAGTGTGCAATTAACACTTTAAACAATGTTAAAAAAAGCTAATCATAGTTGAGAAATTGATGTAGAATTATATTTGAAAAGAGCTGTTGAGTTTCTCGCCGGCTCGTCTTAGAGGAACTGCCTTTTGAACCGTTGGTAGCTTGTTGTAGGACTGACAATACTGACACTTTTTATGTTAAATGACGTTTCAAAAGTGCTTGTTAAATGTATGAGGCCATCGTGGTGCAGTGAGACAGCGTCTGACTGTAAATGCGAGTGGTTGTGGGTTCGATCCCCACTTTTCTATATATTTTCATCAACATTCCTCATCATTATCATAATTTCTAAATTATTTTCATTTCTCTGTTCTGGTATTTAAGACAAAGCGCCAGCAAGTTCTCTCAGACTACTCTGATATGCGGACAAAGCGTAAAACTGGAAAAAAACACAGAAATGCTTGTAATAAACAATTTGAATAAAGAATTTTTTTTTGATTACACTGTATGTAAGACAGGAAATAAAAAAAGAAAATGGCTACGAGCAGCATTCCACACTGTCATCACGATAATTTTCAACAAGATAAATGATAACTTAGGAAGCCGTTTTTTATTAAAACATTGATAACTTTGAAAGGACGCGTTCAATTAAACACTTAAAGCGGAAATACATATAAGTATTTATATGCATAAGCTTAAGCTTGAATTTTAATATACCGTATTTGGAAATGGGCCGAGGAACTGCGTTGCGCTTCGCGGCTTTCCCCGTTTAGCACTCTTGACACCTAAAAACTTCGTCAATTTCCGTCAATTTATTTGCAATCCCGAGGAGAGGATGAAGATGACTCATTTTACAAGGCCCTAGTAATATTCAAAAGATTTATTTTCAATTGTGTCGTAGTAGGACGTTTGACTGTAGCGATGGTTGTAGGTTCGATATCCACTCAGTGCAATGATTTAATTTCCCAGCTCCGTTAATAAAGAGCGCAGCGTTGAGTTTCGCCAACACGTAATGCCTTGAATTTAGATAAAGCTTCGATAAAGGTGTATATCTAAGAAAAACTGTTATTTAAAAAAATTATGGAGACATTTTCTACCATTCTCATATCATATAATCCATAAAATAATACCAATGCAATATATTATGATAATAGTAATTTATTTTCTCGCTTATAACGAAGAGCCTAACTAATGACTACAGAGGTGTTTATTAAGCGCTTAAGCTTAAAGCGCTTTGAGATGCATTTTAAATTCCATTATATTGTCTATGACAGTTTCTGTAATAGGGGCAAAAAACAAAACGCAGCCGATCGCCGATCAGCACACAATGTCTTGGGTTCAGGTGGAAAGTTGAGAACGGAGTGTCTTGACCCTAAATTCTCTTTTAAAAGAAATTAACGCAATAGAGAAATGAAATAGAAAAATAAAGATCTTAAAAGTGATGAAAATGATGTGACGAGATTTGAAGCTGTTATTTTTTGTATAAAACTAAGACTGTTATCTACTAAGCTATACGTTTGAATTTTTTATCTGTATTTTATCATTTTCACGATTCTTTCCAGATAAGAGGTTGGGAAGAAAAGATAATAAAAGGTTGAGTAGCTGAATTTAACACGGCCTTTAGCAGAGCGGAAAATGCACATAATTCATATATAACCATTCCGCAAAATGGGCATCGAACCAAGCATCACATTTACAATGAGATGCCGTCCCACTGCGCCACAATGGCCCCATATCAACAAGTAATATTTATTTTTAACCACAACTCATATATTTGTTTTAAAAGCAAATAATGTATCGAAATTTTAAACTCCGTATCGAATGGATTTACTACAGCGATTAAAGTAATTACGCGAAATTCAAATAGAATGTACGCAAGTAAAATTCTATGTAAAAGTTATATGTTTTTTGTTTGTTTTTTTTTTAAATGCCTAATTCACAATTTGTGGTTGTGGGCAGTGGTTGTAACAGGTTCAATTCCCATAGATATGATGTCTATTCATAATGAGTAATAGACTCGATATTAATTATATTTTAGTGACTTGGAATATTTATATCTATGAGACTTGAATCTTTTACAACCACTACCCAAAACCACAAATTATGAATTAGGCATAAAACAACCCAAAAACGTATAACTTATATAAAATTAAAAGTAAACAATCAAAACTATGGACCGCTGATATGACAAGAGTCATAAACGCAAACGAAGTTACGGGCGTAAACTAGTAATAAAATAAAATTTTATTTCTAACTAAAGAGAGGGGTTAGGAAATTGATGTTTCTCTTTCTTCTTTCAAAGTGATAAGAAAAGAAAATAATACTATATACAGCTTTCAACGCCTTAATGACTTTAGTAAAACGCAATAGTTAAGGCTTTAATTGTTACTTAGTTCAGCCATTTGGAAAGTCTTCTTCCACCTGGAATTAATACGGCCTAGCCAGGGTCTGCCTGATTAGACCAATGGCTCTTATATCCAGATTCACGACATCCAGCCATCGCTTCCTAAGGCGTCCGGGGGGTCTTGCTCCAGGGACTATATGTCAAGGCATATTCTTCCGACATAGTTCTCAGATAGGCGCAACGAGGCCATATCAACTTAGGCGAGGCTCTTGGCGCTTGTCCGCTACGTCACAGACTCAGGCTCAGAGTTCAGCCACTTTTAAGGTATTCTAATAGATTAGGATACTGTCTACCAACATGATGTACAAACAACACACTTCTTCCAAACAAACGAAAAGTAAGAAATAGTGTTTTATCACTAACGTTTTTTTTTAAGACACTCATAATGTATTCTATGAGGCCATCGTGGTGCAGTGGGATAGCGTCTGTCAGTATATGCAATTAGTTATGGGTTTGATCCTCATACAGAAAAAATATATATTGAAATTATTTCCACTTCTCCTCTCTGGTGAGAGAAAGCGCGGCGTTGAATTTTGCCAATCAACATCAATGGAGAACGGAGTGTCTTGATACCAGGTTCTCTCTGACGGTAGTCAGATGCAATGCGGGAAAAAGCCTAAAGCTGCTTTGGTTTTTTTTTTAGGTATTCTATTATACTAGTTTACTGTCAATAAAAATGATTTTTAATCAAAATACCAACGAATTACTTCCAAATGGTTTCCACTTCCAAATCACCAAGATTTCTTTACTAAAAAGAACTAAAAATTAAAAGCTGAAGGTACAGGATTTTCTAGCACAGGGTCTCTTTCTTAATAAAATTTAAAATTGTATTCATATTATATAAACATTAAATAAAAAAATTACAAAAACATGAAATGTGAATGTTAAATAAAAAACCAACATGTACTTCGCAATCGTATTGCATGTTGGAACAAGTCACATTAATTTTGTAGAATTTAACATGTTAGTGGGAGAATATCTATACAAATAAATAAAATTGGAGTGTCAGTTTGGAATATTAAAAAAAAACCGCTTTTCTAAATGTCTATGTATATATAGGCTGGTCTATATATATATATATATATATATATATATATATAGATTGTGGGCTGGTATATTTATCGCAGAACCGATAGCTGGCTGGCAACGGTTGAAAGGGAAGAGCTCAAGATCGAACGGTGATAGCTCAATGGCGTGTCCTGGGAGAGGCCTAAATCCAGCAATGGATGGAGAAGAACTGGTGATGATGATGATGATGATGATATGTATATTGTGTGTATACACGGTACATATACCAAAATATCATTTTTTATATTTTTTTCTCTCTGTCTGTCTATTTATTCCGATTAATCTCTGGAAGAGCTGAACTGATTTTGACGGAACTTTGGAATAACACTAGCATATAGCTGATGTAATAAATAGTTAGTTTTAATTTGGAATGAATGCGAACGAGTCGCGGGCACAGCTAGTCTGTGATATGAACAAACTCTTAGTGGGCCACGGCCACGGTTGGTATTTACATTTGTTTAAATTCGGTTCACTAGCTATATAAAGGTAGTGTCCCTAAAATATAGTTTCATGTAGTGATTTAATATACAACTCTCAACTTTCTCCAGAAACATAGTAAAAATAGAGATGAAAAAAAAACCAAAAGCCATACAGATTCATGTAAGCTTCTATAAACTTAAACACTAACAGTTATAACTCATAAAACTTTTGTAGTATTTTATTTTATTGTTGGTAAAATTAAAATTTAAGCGTAACTTAAGCTAAGTTTAAGTACAGTTTAAAACTAATAGCCATTAAGTTTTATTTTATATAGGTACTAGTTACAAACCCTGGTTTTGCCTAAGTCAAAGTAGTATAAGTTTCTCTATGCTGATCTTGTTATATGCAGGGAATATCACAAGCTTTATATATAATAATACACGAGTTGTAAATAGAATAGTAGTTTATACTGTTACTTTGGCAAACTCTCCTTTTTCTCTGTTTTTTTTCATTAGTTAAAAATATATTTAAGTACGTGAAATCGAAGAACTTTCCAAAACACACGATAATATATTTATAGGTATATATTATTACAATACATTGCACAATACTTTAATTGTAATATGAAGATTTATAAGAAAACTATTAAAAACTACTGGTTTCAAAAGACTGTCATGGACTAAATGCAGTTTATGAAAGGTCAAATCTTACTAGGAGTCGTCAATAGTTAAAATATATATATATTTTACCGTTTGTACCCGAAAATGCCAAACATAGAGTAAAATTTTACCAAGTTTCCTTTTTTTTAAGCTTCTCGCTTTTTCTCGCATAGAAAGATACCTAATATCAAGGCACACCTAGTGTCAAGACAGTAGAGAACGAATGCTCTACTTTCCACACGAATCCGGGTCTCAACGCCACACCGCGCAAGTCTGGTTCACCAGAGTGGAGTAATGAAAATAACTAATTAATGATCATTGCATCAAGTGGAAATTGAACTCACAACCAATCACGATTACACATAGACGCTCACCCACTGCGCTATATTGGCCTAGAGTTCTTTTCTCAAAATGCGATTGATATGGAATAAAAATTACAATTGTTGTAAATAATTTTAAACGACGTTAAACTTTACATTTGAAGTATCATTACAATAACTCTATCACACGATATTATATTTAAGTGATATAATAAGTGTCACTTGTGGTATGAAAAAAAAAACATTTCTAGATAACGTATAACAATTTTAACGCAGTAGGATTCGAGCCTTGAAAACCGTCCAAGCGCCGTAACCGCTTAGCCATTTGTCCATTCATTTCTTTATACGTAGCCTAAAAATGGTTTTTTAACTCGATGTAATTAAAAAAAATATTCCAAAACACTTTGAAACATCGCAAAAACTACCTGCCAATTTGAAATATTTTTGTTATTCTCAATAAATCCCGTCTTTCAACGGTAGTTAATAAGGTATTGTAGTGCTTTACGACACTCAGTTTTATGCGACATTTATTGTTTGTTACTACTGAGTTCTATTAGCCGTGAATGATTTGGATGTTTTTGGGATGCCCATACAATGTGGTAGGTAGGTTTTGCTATTTTTTTAAAAATGATTTCATTATATTACCAGACTGGGTCTTCTCTCTCACCCTGGGGGGACAGGGGAAACGGTGCCAGGGCTGAGCCCTCTGACCGTAGTTTTCTACTCAGTCCATAAATATGGACCGGTCCTTAGGGTGGGCCATAGACTCAAAATTGGAAATGCCCCGAGAGGGGTGGAGATGTGGGATTAGGTATGGGACAAGCTGTTGTTGCCTGGACGGTGTACCCAGCCAGGTGAGACCCCTGATTACAAAGGGGAGGCCCAGCTTAGGAGACCAGCGACCGAGGCAGTAGCTCAGGAGTCGGAAGTAGGCCTACCTACTATGAAGAATCCTAATTCTTCCTTCATTTTATTATATTTTTAATTATTATTTCATAAATCTGATTTTGTCGATCTGGCCATATAAAGTACGGTGTTAAGTTCACTCTTAGGTAAATCACTCAAAGTAAAGCTTATTACTCTGTAGAAGAATATTTCAAAGATAAAAATGTGTGGAAGTAATATGATTTGAATTTAAATAATAACATTGTAACTTTTATATTTGAAAAAAGTTACTGTTGAATTTCTCGCCAGCTCTTCTCGGCAGAACTGCCTTCCGAGCCGAAAAATTCAAAAGTGCTTGCAAAAGTGTATTTAAATTAAGGATATTTTGAATTTGAATATGTATTTAGGTGGGAATTGGAATGACCCTAGAGATATTTAAACAATATTTAAGTGTCTCAATAATACTTGTAAAAAATAAAAATATTTAATTCTAAAAATACAATATTATATTTGTGATAACAGAAACAATAACACAGATATAATAACAATTTATATTAAAACTATAACCCTTTTTGCGGATCAAGTGCGGCGTTTCCACTAGCTTTTATTTTGTCTGCTCATTTTGCACTATAAGAAGATGTGTGTAAAAAAAAAAACTTTCTTTGTAGCTTCACGTTTTTTTCCTACATAGCAAGTTGCAGTTGTCTGAGAGAACCTAGTGTCCAAGACTTTGGTCTTCCGCTTTCCGCCCGTACTAAAAATTTCTAAATTATTTTAAATTACATATAATTTTATTAAAAATATTTTCCGAATGGGAACCGAACCCACAATAACGATTACAGCTTTTTGTAACTATGTTTCAAATTCCGGCTGAAAGTGGAGAATGGAGTGATTGTCTAAGACAATAAGTTCTATGTATATAGCTATACGAGAAAGCATAGAGCTGATTTTTTTTTAATACACTTTTATGACAACAGTTTTTCAACAAAAGAGGGCTAATATAAAGCTAAAGGGCGAGTTCTAAACGAAATAATTGGGGCAACCCTTAAACATAATCAAAGGGCCGAATTGGTATAATAATTATATTACAATTATAATGTAAATAAACCGCATTTCCAAGTAAAATAAATAAATAATAAAGTTATAAAATGGCTATTAATGTTTCTAAGAACGGCGCTTCAGAGACGCTTTATTGCTTAATAAAATTATCTGTGTTAGTTCGAGACCGCAAGTGTGGATGGAGCTTGGAGGTTGTATATGTATAAATCTGTTTTGAGAGGTCATCGTGCGCAGTCGGCCAGCGTCTGAGGTTGCGGCTTCGATTCCCATTCGGGGTAATGATTATATTAAATTGTTATTATTTGTCCGCTCTGGTGGCAAGGCAAAGCGCGACGTAGAGTGAGAAAGTGAACAGTGGAAGTGGCAAACGGAGTGACTTGACACTGGTTTCTCTCTGACTATCTTAGTATGCGGGGAAAAGAATGCCACTTAAAAAAAAGATGTTTTACTAAAGTTAAAAGGTATAGTATTATAGTTTATTATTTACTTCTAGAAAGAATTAAAATTTACACGAATAATTAAAGTTATAGGACCAGGTGCTTGGGACAGCATCTTACTGTAAGCGATGATTGTGGGTTCGATATTCTCATCAAAATTATTGTATTTAAATTGTTTTCCTTTTAAAATTATTTCATCGCACTGTTAAGACAAAAGCGGCATTGAGTTTCGGCTTGTTCTTTCGTTGTTATTTATGCTATATATTATGGATAAAGAGTTTAACTGCTTTTTTTTAATGTCTCGAATGATAGAACTTGCGATCTAATACAAAACAACTAGGTTTTGATTTAGTTTTATCAAGTGTCAAGACACTCCGCTCTCGAATTTCGGCCCGAATACGAGAAAGAAGAAAATATTACAATTTTTTTGACAGAGTGGGAATCGAACCCACAACAAATCGCAATTACTTTCCGATGCACCACAATAGCCTCATACATCTCAAGTATTAACATATTATAGTAGCGCATTAAAACATATAATTTTAATATAAAATCTATACATTTGAAAATAATGTACCTCTGTAACTCGATATAAGTCATTAAAGTTATATCTCATATTTTATATGCATTTATAATCTCATAGAATAAACCTGATTATGAACATTTTGTATAGGATTATGCTAATTTTCCATCCAATTTTTTGTAGAGTAAACGTTTAAGTGCATTTTAATTTGTATCATAAGCTGGTTGTAGGTTCGAATTTAAATACACTGCCTTATTTTTTATACACGCTTTATTCTCTAGGCAAGACTACACAACAATATCCTCTAAAACAATATATAATAAGATTAAATGGAGAACGGAGAGTCTTGACACTAGGTCTTGTCTAAATACCTGCTATACGGGAGCTTGGAGCTACTAAAAAATATACAGGGAAGTTTATCAAACCAGGATTCTTTTTAAATATAAGTTTTTTCGAATCAGTATTGAACCCGCGAATACAGGACCACAATGGTATCAATTTCAAATCAAAGTTATTAGTATATATAGAAGCTATGATAAATGTTTACATTAGTTTATTTAAAAGAATCAGACCTAAATGCTTTTTGGTAAATTCGGTAACAAATTGGATAATAATCTACCGTAATATAAGAAAAAAAGCTTAACAAAAACTGACATTCGACTAACGCCATGCGCCATTTCGGTACTGTCACCGAAACTACAATACACTATAGTGATTGCGAATTTTTTTTACAACACTTCAAATCAATTGAAGTCTTTGGACCCCTTGTAAAGAAGGGTTTTACATTGTGTTCGAAGAATGGGCAAATAATCTTTTTTGCTTTACATATCTCCCGCATAGCTACTTTAGTAGGCAGAGTAAAATTAAAGCTAGTGTTGAGGCTCCGTTATCCAGGTCTCGCCAGGTCAAGATATGGATACGGAACTCAACGCCGTCTTGTGCTACTAGGAATTTTTAGAAAATAAATTTAAAAAAGACATATTTAGAAAACGTATAAAAATTTGAACGCAGCGGGATTTGAACCCGCGCCTCTTGAAAACCGTTCAAGCGCAATGACCGCTAAGCCATGCGTTAAGAATTTCAACGTAGCTGGATGTAGAACGCTTGGCTTAGCTAAATATGTCTTTTTCAATTTCCTTAGTGTGGGAATAAAACTTTAAAAAAAATAATAAATTTTATTATCTTTTTTCTGAATGAGAAATGGGCCCACGATCATACCATTTACAGCCAGACGATGCATAGCTGCCCACAGTGTTTATTATTTTTATCCCTTAAGACCACTATACTTCTCATTAAGTACACATTTAAATTAAATATTTCACTGACTTTTGAAGTATTTTATTTATTTTGAAAGTATTTTTTACACTAATTTACAAATATCATTACAGTTAATTTAACCTTTTAGTTTTATTAACACAATTAGGCACCATTGAGTTAGTAATATATAAATTTCTATTACAGAATAAATTTCTATAATAGCTTTCATTATAATTTAGAACTCCTATGAAGATGAAAATTGGAAGGGTATTTGTATAGCAACCATGCTATATAAATGCCTTTACTATTTTATATTTTGCATAAGTCCACAAAAACTAACGTTTTTTGCGAAAACTATTATATTATGAACAAATATTTAACATTTGGTTGCTATAATGAGAATGAAGAAGACCGTGCTTAGGTTATTTGGGCACTTCGAGAGGACGAATGATGAAAGAATGGTTGGAAAGATCAGTAGTAGAGGACCGAGACCTCTACTCCTAAGGGGGACCGAGGGGTCCTCGTGGTTATTTTATGATGACTGGTCATTAAAAAAACCATGAAGACCTCTGGCGGGCACGTATGTTGAAAAAGGTATGCAGGGGCATTTATTAAACATTATTATTAAACAAATAACTAATCGTTACATGGAGTTGGACCTACAGTAAACTACTAGATCTCTGGAAACCATCCCAGAGGCGGCTTGGACGGTTTCCAAGAGGCGCGGGTTCGAATCCCGTTGCGTTCAAATTTTTATACGTTTTCAAGCTCGAGTTGATTAAGACAATCATTTTAACACCTATTTCTTAAAATCAAATCAAGACATTGCGTGTTAAGTGGCTAAACTCAGGGCCGTGCTTAGTCATACAATGAAAATATTTTAAATATAATCATTACCCCGAGTGGGAGTCGAACCTACAACCAATTACGTTTCCAGTCAAATCCTGTCAAATTTGGCAATGGCCTAAAGTTAATTAAGAAGAAAATTTATAATTGGTGATATACCTATCAATGTTATCTTTTCCAATGAAACAATGAATGTTCATTTGAACCTACGACCATAAAAATTAATTGAACGATAAACTAATGTCATAAAACAAAAAAATAAGCAACTTCTGTACACAAAATAAATAGTTATTTTTACAGTTGCCAAAATGAAGTGGCCAGAGATGTGGATATGCCAGTCATCTAATGCATCAGTTCTGTCGCGTCATCTTATGGCACTGTCAAAACATCTTAATTTAAAAAGATATATTGTTATAGAAATATTTACTTTTTCAATTATCAATGGTCGTTTAATTTATTTTAATTTATATAATTTTAACTAAAGCTGTTAAATACGAAATAAGTTTTAACTTATAAAGCGGGTAATGTCACTATATATTTTTTATAGCTTTTGAAATTTACAACTTTCTTGCAGCTGTATAAGTATTTTCTTTGTTAACGTCTACTTTACTTTGTCTATTAATATCGAATATAATATTATAATATCTTTCCTAAAGTATGTAGTTTAAAATTTGTTCTAAAATATATTTTACACATTTGAAGCTTGATAAAGAAAGCAGAGAGAAGCTAGTGAGTAATCACTTTGCTTTGTACATTTCGTACATTTTATCGAAATTGATAAATGTTAAAATTTAACGCCGCACTTTGTCTAAACACGAAAAACATATAAAATTTTACACGCATTGAACCCACAACTATCTCATACTAAAGTAAAGCTCTTACCTACTGCGCCACAGTGGCGTAATTTATTTAAAATATCATTAATATTAATGTAATAGGCTCTAAAGTCATAATCTTAAAACAGGTAGCCTCTCTAAATATATTCTTTCTTGGCACAATCAAATAAACTATAAAATGCGAATATAATTTGTTTTACACTAATATGTGGCGTGGACTCTATTATTTTAGTGCACAAAAACACAAAAATGGACTCTATCTCTTTGAAATACAGGTTATTTTAAAATATTAAAGCGAAACTTTCGATGGGTCTAACAAGGTGAGTTTTAATTATTTTTAAACCGGTGTTAATTTATTTTTTTTATTCGACCGGCCCTCTTGTGTAGCGGCGCCTTTATATTGTACATCTATTTTTTGTATAATCTGTGAAATGGCATGTTAGCGCCATTTTAGTTTGATCTTTTTTAATTATGTTGGATATTCGTACGTTTCCGGTCATTACGTGCTTTATGGCCACCCAGTGTTTATGACAATATTAGTGTATTTATAATTATTAATTAAATACCGTAGTGGCTTAGTTTATTATATGTAATGATTGCAGCTTCAATTCCTAATTACCCGAACTTTGGGTCAGCCACAAGTGAGATTCGAAATCTAGTCAAAAAAACCAGTTATCTAGACATACAGATATTTTAAACAAAATTTATGGGAATAGGAATAAGAAGTCAGCGTTTCAGCTTTACGCCTTATCCTACCTAGCAGGATAGGCAAAAAAAACATAGTGTCAAGACACTCCGTATTTAGTAGTTTCCGCCCGAAAACGTTATATTGCGTGTTGAGTGGCGAAAGTGATCCCCGTATGGGAATCGAACCCGCAACCACACATTTACAGTCCTACGCCACCATGGTCTCAACCTGCTTAGTAACTTGAACTAGACAAATTTTTAAACTACAGTATAAATAACGATACAGCGATCAATACTGGATTTAAAGTAACAACTACTACTCTCTATTAATAACACAGCCGCGGCGCCTAAATAGCGTTAGTCAAATTCTGCATATTTTTTTTATATTTCGTACACCTTTGTCGGTGCTTTCTCTTAGAGAAATGGTCGCCCGCTGTGCATTTAAAATTTTCTATGATTCATTTGACATGTATGCAGTTTAAAAGATACAAATATGTTTTTTTGTAGTCTCACACATTAGTGATTTGTTAGTAACTATTTCTCCATATTTTGCCGATTCAGATATTTTGCGTATTTAGTACACCGTACATTTTCATTTATATGATTATTTTGATTAGGGAAATAATTAAGCTATAACTCTTTTGAATTCGATTTCATTGAAAAGAGTGAAAGAGCGATCGTGAAAACGATAGTGCGTTTAATTTCCATTTGCATACTGCAAATTGTAAATAAAATTTTTTTTCGTATGAGCCAAATAGTATTTTTTTTTAAATACAAAAATTTATTCTTTATTTTTTTGGAGGATTTGAAGCCTGGATATGAGGATAATTAAATAGAAGATATTATATAGCATACGATATTTTTTATAAACGAAAAAGGAAAACGAAAGAAATGAATAAGAAAAATAGATATTATAGTATATTTCTATAACAAACAATACACAACGGGATTTTAACATCCACCAATTAAAACGCAATGTTTTGATTTATTAAAAAAAACTTTTTTTTAGATAACATATACGCATTTGAACGCAGCGGAATTCGAACCCGCGCCTCTTGGAAACCTTAGCTTAGCTCTGACCGCTAAGCCATGCGTTCTACATCCAGCTGCGAAATTCTTATACGCTATAATATAACTTATTTTTGTTATTAGCAACGCTGTAGAGAGATTTTTACAAATTTCTGCTATATGGAAAAAAGCGTGAAGCTGCCATTTAATTCAAAAATACTAGTCATTTATAATTGGATTATAACAACTAAACTTTATTTGAAATTCATTTAACTTTCACCGAGCAGAGCTATCAACATGATTGATGCGGACGGTGTATGCCGAAAGCTAAAAAAAGACTCAAGAATTATATATCGACTACGAAATTGTAGAAGAAATTATATTTTATTTATTTTTAAGACTTAATTTTTTATTTAATTTTTACACGTTGAAGATTAGTCTCCACTCCGCCAGCCAGTCGGGACAGATAGCGACACCTAGAGAAAGATCAGAGGGGGAGGGACTCATGCACTTTCTAAGTATCGTGATGTCATATACGTATTCGGCCAGGACCGCATTGTCCCGGACCGGAGCGTCATTAGTATACAGGGAGTACAATACTGGGGACAGTATGCTGCCCTGTGGAACTCCTGCAGTGATGGGGAAGCTCGAGGAGAGTGCACCGTGCACCCTCACTCGGCAGCCAACATTCGTTTGGGGCAGGGCTGCGCCGGTGTTCTGCACCTTGTTGTGAAGGCCGAGGTGCTAGACCCGGTCTTATGCCCTAGCTACGTCCAGGGAGGCCTAGTTTCGTTTCTGTTCACAGCGGCTACAATGTGGTGGACCACCCTCGTTACCCGTATGGTGGTCGAGTGGCCGCTACGAAATCCAAGCTGTTCGGGGCGTGGGTAGGGCTTGGAGGAGAGGTAGTGGCAGCCTCTCGATAATGCGTCTGATTCTACAAGCAAGATTGGCAGAAGCTTCTTTAAAAATTAAAACTTAAATTGACATTTTAGCTTTTATTTTCCATAGCTTAGTCGTAAGGAGTCTACATACTTTGCACTCGTTCAAAGACAAAAATACCGCACTAATCTATTATAGTATTATGAAAAAAATACAATGTAACGGTCACCCGTCCCACGACAAAGCTACTGTAGCTTTACCGGCAATAAGCTTGAACGGTGAATGAGTTTGAATAACTAATCCAACTGTACTAAATAATCACATTAATATACGATACGCTGAACATATTTTGATTGGGTTGAAAGGATTTTGTTGGACAAAAAAATGTTTGAGAATTTACTTTGTGTATTTTGTTTTTATGCTAATGTTATATTAGTATTGTGTTGCGCAGTTTCAATGTGTCTCGTTTTTTCATAAGTTCAAATGTATATTTCTGCAGAATCACGTTTTTTAAAGATGATGAGAAAATGAACTAAATATTCTTCAATTTTTTAATTTAATTTCTTCAATAATACAGCTTCACGCTTTTTTCCGCATATCAGGGTAGTTAGAGAGGAATTAATGTAATTCAGTTGTAATCATTCCCCTGACTGGGAATCAAACCCACAACCTATACCAGTAAGATGTTGTCCCACTGCGCCATGATAGCCTCAATATCTTCAATTAGTTATGCGGTCAAAATGCGGTGTACGGTTTCTGAATAAGCGACTAGAGACTATCCTGCCAAATAATCACCGGTTCTTAGATTATGGGTTCGATTCCCAATCAGGGGTAAATATTAAATTAATAAGACCTTTGGTATTCGAAAATTTTAGAATTTTAGAAAACTGGTCACAGGTAGGCTGTTGTTTTTTTTTCGATAATGACTGTTGACCTTGTAGGTCTTTACAGTGACATTGGCAGGGTAAGGGAAGGGGGTACTCTGTCCCTGCGTAATGCAAGCACTACATAGCTGCTGAGACGAGGTCGACAACCGCAAGGGCCCCCCTGCGGAGCCCCGCATTTAACGAAGATATTACAGTCTAGCCAGACTGTACTGTGTAATATTTTAGAATACTAATAATATACGCGATTAATCCGGTTAAAAATAGTTTCATTTCTAAATGTGTAAATATAATGTTTAATTTAGAAGTACACGTTCTAAATCTAAATTAAATGGCACACAAGAGAATCGCATGAGACACATCTATTAACTTTACATAATAAAAAAAAGCACCTTTTGCCAACAAATCGTTTGAATTGCCATAATTTGCTAGTTTAAGTCATGCAATGCCAATTCATTATGGGCATTTGTAGCTATTTGCTTAGAAATTGATGGTAACAAATTATGTATGTTATCTGGTATTATGGGACTTTTATGGTGGTAAGACTAGACTTATTTCTCGGCTTTATTCAGATTTTGAGATTTCTTTTAAGATTTTAACCTAATAGCCTTCATGGTGCAGTGGCACAGCGTCTGATTATAAACGTGATTAGTGTGGTTTTGATCCCCATTCGGACGAATGGTTATATTTAAATTATTTAGATTTATTTGCTTTGGTGATACAATGAAGCGTGGCGTTGAGCACCTAAGACCCCACCCGCCCCTCAATACGGTATGCCTCGATTTCGGGCGGAAAGTGAAG
Organism: Podotricha telesiphe; assembly: GCA_038994665.1. Taxonomy (NCBI): domain Eukaryota; kingdom Metazoa; phylum Arthropoda; class Insecta; order Lepidoptera; family Nymphalidae; genus Podotricha; species Podotricha telesiphe. The sequence continues at coordinate 1,006,469 of JAOYRR010000440.1, read as the reverse complement.
AACGGAGTGTCTTGACACTAGGTTCTATCTGACTACCCTGCTATGCGGGACAAAAGTTTGAAGCTGAACAAAATAATATTTAAAAACGGGGCAGTCTTTGGGGTCTGAAGATAGAAGTGAAAACTAAGTAACTTGTGAATGGAGCTATTAGATAATTATTTTCGAATTTATATATGTTTTTACGAATATTTTTTGGTATACAATAATCCATGTCATCTAAGCGCAGTGGGACAGCGTCTGACTATACAGGACAGGATATGATGGGTGTAGGTTCGATTTCCACTCGGGGAAATGGATGACGTGTCTATTATTTTCATTTCTCCGCTCACCTAAACACAAAATATTGAGTTCTGTCTCGATTTCGGGAGAGAGGTGGAAGGAGGAGAACGGAGTGTCTTGTCACTAGGTTCTCTCTGAATACCCTGATATGTGGAAATGAAGCCGCAAAAAACACAATAAGATATAAATGAATAAATTCAAGTAGAATGTTACAAGCGCAAAGAACATTGGTTATACGTTTACCATCTGTTTGTGTATATATATACATACATACATACATACATACATACATACATTACGAAACTATTCATATAAAGGTACATTACTCTGTATTCTTCACACAAAACATATTTCTTTATGAATTTATCTTTTTGACGGAATATACAAAGCAAGCCTGTGTTAAGACCCTTCATTGTCCCAATCCGTTCAATTTTACATTGTATGTGAGAATTCGAATCCGCGCTTTTTGAACCACAAGTAAAAGAGGAAATATATATTTTTTTTATTACAATTACTTTTTCAAATGTTTGTTTGTTTTGTCTTGCGGCGCGGCGCTATTTCAAGCCATTTCTAGCAGCGGTATTTGTTTCAAAATTAGCACACGTGTCCGGAATATAAGATTTTCATAGTATGAACTTGCTACCCTTGCTAAGACCACTAGGATAATGAGAAAATATAATCTTGTGTAAGTTGTGTTTTTTTTTCAATTTCACACGTTTTCCCGCATAACAGGGGGTGGCAGGAGAACCTAGTGCCTCTGACTCTGACACTCTGCCCTCTACTTTCCGCCAGAAATTGAGGAAATTGAGACATTGTGCGTTGAGTGGCAGAACTTAAACCGCACCTTGCTTTGTCACCGGAATAGAAAAATTTAAATAATTTAAATATAATCATTCCTGCGAGTGGGAATCGAACCCACAACCACCAACCAAGACGCTATCTCAATGCGCCACCATGGTCTCTTGCAAATTGTATTTTAAACTAATTTATTATCATGGGAGGGATCCACGTCCTATTTATTGTACGTAAACCTGTCGTAGTGGGTATGTTATTATATTTAAATTAATTCTAATTCTCTCTCTAGTAAAACAAAGTGCGGCGTTGAATTCCGCCACTCTGTAAGCAATGTCTCGAACACAGGCGGACAGTGGAGAAATTAGTGTCTTGACACTAGTGTCGTAGTGTCTCTGACTACTTTTCTATGCGGGAAAAAGCGTGAAGTTGTTAAGACTGAGATGGATTCGATAACAGTACAGATTTTAAATAGAGTTTTAGTAATATTTTATTTAGACATCTGAACACATAAAAAGTCTATGTGTAAATCTGGCTGTAAGCGTAAGCTGTAAGCTGGTAGTGAGTTCAATGCCCACTCGTGAAAAAAAATTCAAATTATAAGACAAAATGCGATTCATACTCAATATTTACGATTTCGAATGAGAGTGAAACGTGGAAAATGAAGTGACACTTTTTTCCTCAAACAAACGATATTATTAGATAAAATCGGTAACACAATGGTAAAATACTAAAACAGAATTCCATCCAAGAGCAATTAAATTAAAAACAAAAGTATATTTTTTTGTACAAAGCCCTTGCGTGTTTGTATATACTGTGTACATACATACAAACACACAAACCTATTCGTGTCTGGTGTGTAATTGTATATAATACAATGTATATAAGTTTATGTAATGTAACGTAATTTGCGTGTGCGCCGCTCGTCTAATGACAGGGCGTAGCACACATGCGATTTACACGGGGTGGATTTGACATATTTTTTTTATTTGACTATTAAAGCAATTAATCGTGGGTTCGATTTCCGCTTGGTGCAATCATTGGTGAGATTTTTTTTTAATTTTAAAGTAATTAAACCAACGCTAGGGTGTATTAGTTGAATTCTATTATCCATGTGGGATGTCTCAATAATACGTAGAAAGTGTGGAAAACGGAGTGTTGTAACACTAGATTCTTTAAAATGGCTTAAGCATTACAACGACTCAATAGAATTTATATATATATATATACATATATTCATCATCACATCATTATAAATCTCTGGTACTTAAGGCGTGCGGCATTGAGTTCCGTTTCTCACCATACAATATCTCGATTGCGGGCGGAAAGTGGAGTGTCTTGACACTAGGCTCTGTCTGACGACCTTGTTATGCGGCAAAAGCGTGAATCTGAGAAAAGGAAAAGAAGGAAAATTTTTGGATTTCCGAAAATTATGCGAACGGAGCATATAAATTTCCATAGTTAAAGGTCTCCAGATGGAACAAAAGTATAAAAAGCTACTTATCATAATAATATATTAGAAATACATTACATTAATAAAATAGATATACACACTCGTTCAAAATGGAATTTTCATTTCATAAAATGAGACAGTCGTTACTAAGGTAACGCGTATTTTACGCGTCATTGGGGTTACTAATAAAGATAAATATATATTTGCTAGCGACCCGCTCCCGGCTTCGTCAGTGTCAACTATATCTGATTTTCGACGGCCATTTAGTAAAACAATGAAATCCCTGGAAAGAAGGGAGAAAAAGGCTATATTCATAATAAGACCCTCAAGTATATCTATATAAAATTTCATTACAATCGGTTCTACCGTGTTCGTATCGGTTTAACCGTGATGACGTCACAGACAGACAGACAGAGTTTTGTTTCGCATTTGTACTATTAGTATTATATAGATCTATAAATAATAAGAAAATATCAAGTACTGTAATACGACTTCTCTCAAAGACGTAAAAACAATCGCGTTTCCTCCCGCAGACGTGATTGAAGTCGTCTATTTATGTACACTCAGACAAGGATTGTTGTTTAGTTTTTTTTTATTCTTTATTTTGTTTAATGTTTACCTTTATTTTTTTATAAATATAAATATATATAAAGAGAGTACAAACACTATGTTCCCAATTTTATTTTTTTCTAATGAAAATAGCAAGCACACAAGCTTTTTGACACTTTACAATGCCAGGACGGAATATAAAGTGTCCAGTTAACAAATATCCAACCCAAAACAAAGTATGGGATAACAAGACCCATGTTATGTATAACAAATTCATGGTTAATGACTCCGCCAATGAAATAATTCAGATAGAAACAGCCGCCAAGTTATATAAATAACCATGAAATTCGTTTATAAATAAGGCGCCAAGTTCCTCACATTACGTATATTTATGTTTTTCAAAAAAAAAATTATATTACTGTCTACGACTATATCAAACTAACACTCTCTGCCTGTAACCGAATTATATTAAAATAAAATGTAAAATAAGCCTTTGAATATTTTTTTCCCTTATCCCACTGTACACGACAAGTGGCGCCATTTCTCTCATCGCTCTCTTTCTTACTCTATCTATCTCACTCTAACACAATGTCACTCTCACTTTCTAAATACGAAAGCAATAATTTTGTTCTTATTCAATCTTAAACTACTTTAGACGCCTTTGTTTTCAAATCATCGTAGTCAGAGAGAATCTAGTGTCAAAACACTCCGTTATCTACTTCCTAAAATCGGATATTGCATGTTGACGTTGAAACTCTAGACGAAGAACTAGAGCGGGGACTTGAAATTAGTTAATGTATTATATTCTCTACTGCACCTAAAAAAAGACTATCATTTTGTCTAAAATGTTAAAGAAAAGAAGTACTAAGGTACCTCTTGAAGAAATCTCTTCCAGTTGAGATCGACCACACAGCACGCAATATCTCAAATTTAGACGGAAAGGAGTCTAAAGGAGTGGAGAAAGGAGTATCTTGACACTAGGTACTCTCTTTACTTCGTTCTCTCTAGCAGGGTTGGTATAACGAGAAAAAGCGTGGAGGTGTTCTAAAAAAAAATCCTATTTAGTTGAATTTACACAAAAACTAATACTGTTCATTATTGAGTGGACCATTTTGTTTTTTTTTTATACAACGACACTAAAGCACGTTAGACAAGTTTTAACATAATAAAATAAGCGTCTTTATTTGTTCATAATCAATATTAATAACCGTAGTAATTCAATTCATAATGTGAAGTACCGTACAAAATTATGATACTATAAAAAAATAATAAGAAAATAATAACAAAAAGAAGCTGCACCCTTTTTCCTGCGTAGAAGATTGGTCAAAAAAATTTTGTGTCATGAAACTCCGTTGTCCGTTGTCATTGCGTGTTGAGTGGCGGAACTGAACGCCGCGCTTTGTCTTGCACTAAAGCGAAGGAATGAGAATAATTAAAAAACGATAATTTCTCCGAACAGAGGTCGAACCCATGACCAGTCGCATTTGCAATTAGACGTTGTCGCATACTGCCGTGATGGGCGGTAATAAAACTAATTTATATAGATTATTATTTTATTCACGGGATTCACATATTTTGTTGAAAAAGCAGAGATAATTTATCGAAAAATCACTCCACTCTCCATATTTCTTGCATATTTTATTCATTTCATATCAGATTCTTACAGAGATGATAATAACAAAAATAAGATTTAATAAGATATAAAAAGAATTTCTACGTAGCTGGATGTATAACGCATGGTTTAGCGGTCAGAGCGCTTGGACAGTAAACGAGAGCGCGGGTTCGAGCCCCGCGACGTTCAAAATTTTATACCAAAAAAAATTGCGACCAAAATATTGTAAAAAAAAATTATGTAATACAGTTATATCTCCGCAGTTTTGTTTCTGTAATCATAGCGGCCCTTGTAGTAGGCCTAGTTTTTAGTAGGTCTTTAGAAGTTTTACATCTATATGTATACATATAATAAAAATGTGACAGATCGCTGTCTGTACATGGAAGATATATGAAAACAAATATTATTGGGGCATTATTGTCAATGTAATGGAATCCAAAACAGTGATTTATGTATTTTTTCTGTTTGACTGTGTGTTTGAGCACACAAATCTCAGCAACGGCTTAACCGATTTAAATGCAGTTTTGACTATTGTATTTTAATTAATTTTCTTTCCGCCGGCTCATAAATAATAAGTTAGAACCATTTAAATGAAAGCAAAGTTTGTGATGGGCGTGCGAAATAACGACATAGCTTAGTCGTGTGTGTAGTTTACGCAGGCGAACTCGCGAACGGGTCACTAGTCATCAATATATATCAAATCTTTTTGCTACTCTAAGTGATTGACAAACTGCGTCTGCTTTCAACGGCCAGTACTTTCCGCTGTGCGTTACAGGTGACATTACAGTTCGTAGAAACCAGGGCTGACATATTAACATATACATTTCGTACGGGTTGTATGAGATATGGGCCCTTTGAAAATGAAAATGCCGATATTCTTACCAGAACCAGAAATTAAGTGATTTTACGATTCACAGACGCAAACAAAGTTATAAACTAGTTTTTTTAATAAGATTTAAAATAAGTTTGATTTTTACGATTACTACACATTTTGAAATGAAACTATTTTTAACCGGATTAATCGCGTTTAATATTGTTATTCGAAAATACATTTTAGAAACTGACGTTTCGAACACTATACAGTAATCTGTGGACACAGGTCGACTGAGGTGGCATTTGTATGTCATTTGAAACAATTATTATATCAAACTACCGCCAACGATTTCTTAGTTGATTCGCGTACTGCCCTGTATTCTTGCAGAAGGAGCTGACTGTATCTTGCTCTCTGGTGTGATCGGATTGAGACTTCAAAGTTTTCAGTATTGGTTCCCAGGTGGTAGAAAGTTTCTAACCGTCTTCTCTATTGAAATTTTGGGTGTTTTTGTATATCAATAGCCTCGCGTATCATCCTTGGGATATATTTGTTTTCCCTAGCGAGAATATGAGGTTTATCAAACCTGATGGTACTTTTTTTTATATAATTAAACTCTTTCGTAAGTTGTTACAAGATATAGTTAAGTAAGGTTACTAATCTTTTGTCATAAGTTCGATTTGTCCGAAATTAGTATTTGTTGGATTAAAATAATTAATAATTAAATTAAAATTTACTTATCTATTCAGGTAGACCAAACGCGTCATTGGTAAATTCAAATCGACACTCAGATTTGAATTCGGTAAAACATCGGAAAACGGAGTGCCTTAACAGTAAGTTCACTAAACATATCCTGCTATTTATGTAAAGCGTGAAGTTGTAAATATATTTGTAAAAAGAACTGACAAGACTCTACTGTGTGTCAGGTAATTTTATCTCTAATAAACATAAGGCGGAAATAAATACATATTTAGACTTAAATGTCAATTTTTTATAAATCTTTAAATTTAAACTCTGACCTATTTGCTCCATTAAAAATTGAATTAATAACATGCAACGTTATTACACGCCAATTTCATTTTAATACCAATTTATAAGCGAAACGAAAATAAGATTACTTATTTAAATATACAATAATATTATGAAATCAACAATTTATTGTCAAATGAAGTTTTAGAGGTCAAGCCTAGTTGTAGAGTTCCGTGTTTTTTTTCCCACAAATCCAATTTTAGTTCAAATTATCCTTATACAAAGAGTGTGCTGTTAAAATCCTATTAGTCGGTTTAATTGTGATTAATTAAAAAATATATAATTTTTAAGAACTATAATTCTCATACAAATAATAAAAATAAAAGCCATTGAGTAAAATAAAATCTGAAAATCGTCATAAAATACAAGAAATGGAACTTGGAACTTGGTAATGCCTACCAAGTCCAAATATCCCAACTCTTCAAATATAAGTAATATCTTTGTATGTATCTATAGTTCAATGTGTAATTAATTCATATTATTAATAGGTGAAGAATAATTAATTATTAATATAAAATATTGGATTTTCAAGGAGCTTATATAAACTATATGTGTAGTCTTAAAAGCCGAGTTCCGATTTTATACATAATATAAACTCAAGGATCCACCAGAAGGACCAGTACTAGTGCGAGTAGGTACATTCGAAGTATTAGGCAGCCAACAGCCTACCAATAAAACTATTTTAGAAAACCATTATAACTCAGAAGCGGTAACTCTTAGAGTATATATTTTTGTATGAATTGCTTTTATAACTAAAATTTAATATATGGCCTAAATTAAAATACAACAATATTTGCCAATTTTGACTTTCGGGATTATTTTCTATAATAGTGTTCCGAACATTCGTTCTATTTTTATATTGAAATCTGATTTTATATATTTTAAATGTCATCTGCATCGCTCAGCTCTATTTGCTTAAACATTTTTAGAAAACGAATAAAAATTTGAACACGGCGGGATTCGAACCCGCGCCTCTTGGAAACCGTCCAATCGCTCTGACAGCTAAGCCATGCGTTTTACATCCGGCTGCTTGTTTGTAATATATGTATTTGTGATTTTTGATTTATAGATTAACAAAAGTAAAAGTGTTTTGAAAAAACCTTTTCGCGCACCTGCTTTCTCACTTAAATCACAAGCTTTCCTTAAATTTATAATTTAAATTGTTGTAACTTTTTTATTTATGGACCGGAGGAATTAAAATAAACAGTAAATGTTAAGTTAGTTAGTAAGTACAGATATACAATTGTTAAAACTACATTAAAATCAGTGAAGCTGTTTCTGTGATTAGCGTTCATGCACAGACAAACAGACAAAAACTAAAAGGCATTATTTTGGGTTTTATTACATTGATAAATGGTCCTTTATCAATCTAATACAAGCCAAAATAATGCTTTTTAGTAATTGAAAATAATATATTTTCTCATATATGTAACTTCCATATACAGACAGCGCTCAGTTACATTTTTCTTATATGCATAAATATTGGCATGCAGTACGCAATATATTAAAACCATTATTGGTTATTTTAAAATGTAAATAAATAGTTTTTAATTATTTTACTCAGGAATAAAACAAGAATAGCAATATTATACGAAAAAGAGAATTTGAAAGTTTTAACAAATTGAAAGATCCAATATTATTTCAATGACATAGCAAAACTGTCACTCAAATAACGGTAGCTGTCGTGGGAACTTAAAGTATAAAGGAGAAACACAAATATTGAAGTCATACATAGGCAACAAAATTGTAAATGAGATTGGTTGAATTAGTATATTAAAAACTAGCTGTGCCCGCTGCTTCGTCCGCGTGGAATTAAAAAATAAAGCCTAAGTTACTCTTTATTATATCAGCTATATGCCAGTGAAAGTCCCGTTTAAATCGGTACAGCCGTTCAAGAGATTAGACTGGAACAGACAGACAGATAGACAAAAATTGTAACAAATGTTATTTCGGTATACGAGTATTTACCGTGTACACAATAAACTACATACATATGCTTTTAGTAAGGAGCGGTTACTTTTTTTTAATAATGTTTTTAAAGTGTTATTCGCACACTTAGGAAACTTAAAAATACATATTTAGTAAACGTATAAAAAATTGTATCTTTTTGGTTATTTTAATATTAAAACAGATTCTTATTTATTTGCATAGATATTTTCATTTGAAGTGGAAAATGATGAACGGCGAGTTTGCAACTTGGCTCTTTGATTACTGTATAATGCGCCGAAATGCGTGAAGATGGAAAAAATATAATTGGCTTTTTGTTTGTGCTATTATTATTATAAGTGAATTAGTTCAAATGCCAGGTCAAGCTTTTCCACGTTGCGTTACAAGGCATTATATATGTCGTGGCGAAGGTCAAGAAAGTTCTATTTTTCTAAGTATTTCTGTATCAATGAATGTAGTGACTAGTCATTTTGGTCTCCATTGTACTTATATTCCGAATTCAAATTCAAATTCGAAATTTACGTTTATAACCGTTAGTCGCTTACGTAAAAAATAAAAACAACTTGTAACAATAAAAACAAAACAAACAAAAAGCTGCCTATGCTGTGAGACTTGTCGTTTACAGTTTTCCAGCATCATCCTTATTCTAATACCTAATACTTATACAAAATACAAAAAATATAGAGAGAGATACTAAATAATAAAGAAACTAATAAATACATAATAAAACAAAACTAAGCAAAAAATATATGTGTTTATATAAACTAATTAGTTCAAATAGTTTATATAACAAATCAAAAAAAAAACGTCAATTTTAATCAGAGCTCGAAAATTTACTAGCCATATAGTAATACCATGGAAATATAGGTATATTATGGATCCAAAAATATATTAAACTCATATCTATATCTATCTTCTATACATATAATAAAAATGTAACGCTGTCTGTACATGGAAGATATATGACAAGAAATATTATTAAGGGCATTTATCAATATAATAGAAGCCAAAATAATACTTTTTAGTTTTTTTTCTGTTTGTCTGTGCTTTCTTGCACACAAATCTCATAAATGGCTAAATCGATTTAAATGCAGTTTCGACAATTAGTAAAAATTTTGTGTTTATTTAATTTTTCAATATGTTCATAAATTAAAAAATATATATGTTTTTAATTTTAAGTGGGAACGCGGTCGCCTGCAAAAACTAAATAGTTATAGCCGTTTAGTTTACGCAGGCGAAGCCCCGAGCGGGTTGCTAGTAGTTTTGCATACATTCAGACAAAACAATAACACCAACAACTGTCTTTAGATGGACCATATGACACTTGCCATACCTACTAGTTCGACTGTAAAAACTTGGATACTTTTCGGTTCCCGTAATTTACCGAAATCCTCTCTTAGTAGCCTTGGAAATGCTCAAAGTATTTCATCCTTTAGGCTTCTAACCCCATTAGTTCCGATTATAAGTTACCTGTCAGTCACTCAGTAAGTAACGAAAGACATTTTATATAGAGGTAATATTACTATTTTGTACTTATATATAAAAAACTCTAGAACGGAGTGTTTTAACATTATATTCTCTTAATTCGCGCTCATGATAACAAAATCACTTTTTTATTCTGCTAGGCGAAGTGAATCAAATCAAAACACTCCGTTCTCCATTTTCCGCCCAAATTTGAGACATTGTGTGTTGAGTGGCGGAACCTAACGCAGCGATGTCTTATTCATCAGAGCGGAGAAATAAAATAAATAATTAATAATAATTTCACAGAGGGGAACCGAACCTACAACCATCGCGTATACATTTACTTTTTTATTAGTAATAACATATAAAAGCATTATTTTTTAGGAAAAATACCGCAAATATATAAACATGAATCAAACAATACAACACTGTACTTTCACACGCAAACAAAGCTCAAGAGGAAGTGGCAGTTATTAATTGCCATTTAATTGACTTGACCATTTTTATCGTGTTAACCGACTATGAAAGAAAAGTTTTAAAGATTTTTTGATTCTTTCTATTATAATACTATTTCTCTCTTCTTCTTTCTCTTTCTCCCTCTTTTTATTTTATTTATAACTAAACTAAATATTATTGGGGCGATCATGGCACAGTGGGACAGCATTTGACTGCAAACGCGATTGGTTGAAGGTTCAATCTTCATTCGGAGGGATCATATTTGAAACTATTTTCATTTCTCCGCTCTGTCAACTTGGAAATAATGAGAAATAGATCAATACAACTTTTTTCACTGCAACGCGGTAAAACGGCAAAAGTTTTATTAATTCATTTCTTTTATTTATTTTATGTCATTCTTAAATGATATTTAAGAATAACTGGAGACGCGATTGGTTGTGGGTTCGATTCCCAGTCGTAAGTCGTCTTGTATTAAACAATATTTTTATTTTTCCGCTCTGGTGATAAAGACGCGGCTTTAAGTTTCGCTACTCAACACACAATGTCTCGGATTCGGGCGAAAAATGGAGAACAGAGTGTCTTAACACTAGGTTCTCTTTAACTACTACTGCAGCAGCTATAAAAATATTTTGCATTTTTTTAATTTTTAATCTTATCAGAGCAGAGACCTCTAAGACTATCGTGGCGCTGTAGCCAGACTCTGATGTGATAGTTGCGGGTTCGATTCCCAATTTGAAGAATAATGTATAAATTATGTTTATTTCACTGCTTCGGTAAGACAATTCCACCACTTAACGTACAGTGTATATAAATTGGGTGATTAAAATGGAAAACAGATTGTCTTCACACTAGGTTCTCAGTTCATTTTAGTGAAAATTATATAGAAATAACTTAGGAAATTGAAAAACATATATTTAGAAAACAGATAAAAATTTGAACGCAGCGAGATTTATTTAAAAAATTTACGTTTTCTAAATATATATTTTTCAATTTCCTGAGTGTGTGAATAACACTTAAAAATTTTTTTAAATAGAAATAACTCGCCCGCTCGACGGCCACTAATGGACATAGGTGTCCTCCAAGGCGCGTTGTCCAGCATCTAGAATGTACCTATAGAGAAGAAACTACTTAGAATTCCGTAAATTGCCGGTGCTCACCGCACTGCAGATAGATGAGCTCGAAGCAGCGACTTGCGACCCAAGTATAGGCTTAAGAGGTCCATTACCTCCACTGTCCGACCTTTTCTTTCAGTCTTACCACATATATAGTACATACGTATATGCAGAAATGTATACTAGAAATTTGTTTATATATAATTGGGGACATCGTGGCGCAGTAAAGGCAATGGGAGACCCAGTCGGAGGAATTGATGGTTTCAATCATTTTAATTTCTCTGCCCTGCGAAGATCAAGCGTGGCGTTTAGTTCCAACATTCATCTCGTCACTACACAATGTTAAAAATTTTCTTGAAATTACGTTACCTCCGAGGGCACTGTGCCACGGGAAAAAGCGTGAAGCTGCAATCAAATAATTTACAAAATCGAACCCAGAACTTCCGCCATGGTGACTCTTCCAAGGACATATCGTAGTACGCGTGACAATGTACTAGTACTAATCCACTTTTACTATCAACGCTAACAATCGAGTTAATTGTTAAGGAAAATCTCTCAAACAATAAACAATGGGCTTAGAAAAAAAAACTTGAGTAATCGCGGTGAATCCGTGTTTTGAATTATGTATAATACCGTGTGGTACAGTGGTTAGGTATCAGGGGATGAGTAGGTTCTTTTCCCTGTAAAGTATTTTTAAAATTCTTGACGTTGAGTACTTTTTGAGTTAAAAAAAATCATGAAACTCGCGTCATCGTCCGAACGCCTAATGTTGAATATAATTTTATATCAAAAGATGCTAAAATCAAATAGATGTTGGTAGTTTTAATTTAAACATTTCATATGTTTAAATTCAATATTCAAATTTTAATACTAAAATTTTAAGTTATAAGTTTTCACTTCTATCGGCAGACAGTCTCGTCAGTAAATTTATTGTAGACTTTAATAAGAGAGAAATAAAATCCAATTTGATGTACCGATAAAAAAATAATTCTATATTACTCGTAGTTGAATTTAGCAGTTAGCGGATTTAAGCAGTTCCATGCATAACTTTAAAGTGCATATAAAGCCAATGTGGCGCAGTGTGACAGCGTCTCAGTGTTTACGCGGTTGGCTGAAAGTCGAGAACGGAGTGTCATGACACTAGGTTCTCGCTGCCTTGCTATGTGGGAAAAGCGTGAGGCTGTATACGAAACAAATATTATAAACCAGAAAACTAACGTTTAAAAAAAAAACGTTTATTTGTTGTATTGTAAAAAAATCTTATCGTAATTTTCTATACTAAAAAAATATTGCAAAGAAAAGAATTGTATTCAATTGATTAATCTTCTATAGCCTATAGTCTATCAAATCGGAGAGCATTGAGTTCCAACAGTCAACACTACAATAAAAGTGAAGAAGCGGAGTGTCTAGACACTACGTTCTCTCTGACTCCTGCTATACGGGAAATAGCATAAAGCTACAACGATATATATTTGAAACTAGCGACCCGCTCGCGGCTTGCCTGCGTAAACTACAAAACTAAACTCTTCGCTTTTTCGCTTGCCCGCGTTCTTACTAACTTTTTTATTTATAAGCTGGTTTAAATACAATAAACACTAAACGTTAAGGGAAGTTTACCACAATACAATAATCAAATTGCATTTATATCGGTTTAGCTGTTTCTGAGATTAGCGTGCACAAACGCACAGACAAACAGACAAAAAAATAGAAAATAATTGTTTTAGGTTCTATTATCATCTTCATTCTACTATCATCACAGCGATCAGTTACATTTTTATCATACGCACAAATAATAGACATTACCGTTTACTATGCTTAAAAGGACATTAAAATAAATATAAGAAATAAAATTCAATTTAAAAGTTAAAAAAATTAAAAGTCGTGGCGCAGTAGGACGTCTGACAGCAACGCGAGTGCTTGTTTGTTCGATTCCCACTGAAGGGAAATATTATGTTTAAATTATTTTAATTCCTTTACTCTGGAGAACGAAGCCTAGGTTCTTGACCCTAGGTTCTCTCTGACTATCCTGCTATACGGAAAACGTGAAGTTGAAAAAAATATATAAAACTCTTGTGTAAGTCACTGACTGACTGACTGACAGTTAATCACACACTTAGGAAATTGAAATATATATTTTTAGGTTTGGTTATGTTAGTTTAGCGGTATCGAAGAGGAACGGGTTCCAATCCCAATACGTTAAATTTTTTATACGTTTGTAAAAATATATCACATATGGCTTTGGGGTGGCTTTAGAGTGTTTTTTTTTTGGTACTTTTCCAAAATTCCTACGAGAAAGGGAACAAACGTGATTTGAAAGTTAAAGACTTCAACTAGTGTCATATATATTTCTCCAAATAAAATCCTACCTCTACAAACGTATACAACTAAACTGAACTTAAAACCGCGGCGGCGCCGAGGGCGTGTCGGAAACACAAAAGCGAAGTGTCAGTGGCGCCGATGCTTTCCGTCTTCACTTTTTACATATATTTTTTTTCTTTTATTACAATATTAAATTCTCAACTTATATGTTTTTTTTCGTTCTAAAACCGGTAAAACGACGATAATTTCATTAGTTAATGGATTTTATCCGTATGATTTTTGACCTATCATTTAGGTTAGACGCCATTGTGAAGCTGACTAATGTCTGAATGACCGTATTAGTCTTGGAGTAGTATTTTTTCCCTCAATGGCAGGGAAGTAAAAAAAAAAAAACTAATGTCAATATACTCCGTTCTCCACAATCCGCCCGAAATTTAAATATTAGGTGTTGAGTGGCGAAACTTAACGCCGCGCTTTGTATTATGTATTTAAAGCGGAGAAATGAAAATATTTTAATATAATTATTCCCCCGAGTGGGAGTCTAACCCACAACCAATCACGTTTATTGTATCACACCGCCACGATGGCCTAGGTTTTTTTAAACACACATATTTTAAAAGAGAATGGAGTGTTTAGGTTCTCTGCTTTCTTAGGCCGATAAAATAATAATTCTTATAATGTGATCTTTTTGAAATTTATTAATATTGTATACGCAGTTCACAGCTGATTTTACACGATGGACGTGATCAAATTTTTAAACTTCCCACAGAGCAAAGAAGTCAGAGAGCAACAAGTGTCAAAACAACCCATTCTCCAGTTTCCGGCCGAAATCGAAACATTACGCGTTAAGTTACGGAACTCAAAGCTTTGTCTTAGATACCAGAACGGACAAATTAAAATAATTTAAATGCAATTCCGCCAAGTGTGAATCGAACCCACAACCAGTCGCGTCTACAGTCAGATGCAGCCCCACTGCGCCACTATAGGCACGTTGAATTTATTGAATGCGTTGAGCGAAGTCGTTCCTCTCTGTCATCTTGGAAAAAGCGAGAAATACGTCAATACATTTTTTTTCACTGCAACGCGGTAAAACGACGACAGCTTTATTAATTCATTACTTTAATAAAATTTTTTGTACTAGATATATAATTTAAGAATGACTGTAGACGCGATTGGTTGTGGGTCCGATTTCCAGTCATGTGTAAACTTGTGCGAAAAAAATATTTTCATTTCTCCGCTTTGGTACCTAAGACAATGCGTGTCATTGAGTTCCGCCATTCAGCACATAATTTCCTATTTCGGGCGACAAGCGGAGAACGGAGTGTCTTGACACTAGGTTTATTCTGACTAAAACTATGCGGGGAAAAGCATGAAGCTGTATTGGATACAATTTAAATATAAGCCGCGATCGTTGAGCAATTGGATAATGCCACTGGTTAAACTTACTAGTAAAATTGTTAATATTTTTTTCTTTTATAGATATTTTAACATGTCCCTTGGTTTTCTAGATCTAGAGAGAACATAATTTAGAATCCTTTTTATTCTTTTGATAGATAATGTATATCGCAATTTTTCAAGCTTTTAAAAAAACAAAACACAAACATTACCTGCAATGAGAATAGAACCCACAACCATCCAGCACAGTCAGGACACCGATCTTGCCACATTGGTATACCCAAATATCTTACAACACTATTTAAAAGGATATTACAAATTTTCGGCGAATGGCTATTTTTCTACAAAACTTCCCGCTGCCGCCAACAATTAAGCTGCCCTCTGCAATACGTAAACCCTTTAAATGACTGTAATTATAAACGATTTTATAAAAACAAAAACTAAAATGTTACTCAAAGCACGCGCCGTGCCCGCGGGCTAAGAAAGATGGCGCCACTGTAAATTTGGCGGGAAACTTTTTGTTGTAATAGATAAAATATGTGATACGCGCTTATAGCAAAAGTATATACTCTAAATAGATTATTAAAATAAATGAAATTAAAAAAAATAATTTGCGTTTTATAACGTACTATTTAGTTGAAAACATTGTCATCGATTAAGCACTATATTTTAATTTAACATTTTGTACTTCATTCATATCAGAACTAATCATATAATTATTTTCATTATTTATACTGATTTTTATATACCTAATTAATAAAACTTTCGCTTTAATTATTGTTTTATTTAGTCAATAAAGAACAAACAAGTTTAATTTATATTGATCAAGATAATTTGATAGGTGCATCTATGATATAAAACGTTCGTGAATAAAACAATAAAATCGAAAATGATATACCTAGAATAAGTCCCATTCCCAAAAACTAAAGCCAGACGTATTATTACCAACATCCAACACGCAATTTCTCTTTAAAAAAATCCAAATCTCTAATTTACCGAAAAAACTGTATCATTCACGATCCTTTACATTTTTTTTACCTTTTTTAGTATCCGAACGCGTGACTTTTGACTGACTGTTTTGGCCCTCGGCAATCTTCTATCCCAATTAAAAAAAATAAACAAAAATGGCGCCGACGCGTGCTTTGGCGGGAGGGCTTTCAAAAAAACTACTTTTACCTGTTGTCGGTCGAAACAAAGGTATTAGAAATGGACTAAATAGATGTAATTATTTTTATTGGTCGCGATAGTTTTTTCTTTTGCAATATGAAGTTTTGCGGTGAAATAGGATTAAAAAGAAAGAAAGTTGTACAATTATAGAGTGATGTTGGGTATAATCGTTAATATTTTATCACCCCTTGTAATTAGCTTCGGAAGTTTGCCTTTTATAATGACAATATACCTATAGTCGTTTATTCAATAAATTACAAATTCAAGAGCGGTACTTGGTGTCAAGTTGTACGTACATGCGAAGGCTGTGAGTTCGATTCCCATTCGGAGCAATAGTTAAAGCTATCGTTTCCTCGGTTTGGTTTAACTGACAAAATTAAATGCAGCAAAATAGCTTCACGCTATATCCCATCGAGGCACTCTATTATCCACTTTTTGCTCAAAATTCGATACATCAAGTCTTGTTTAGTGTAGATCAACACCGCGCTTTGACTAGTCAGAACAGAATAATAAAAACAATTTAACTTTAATTATTCCAGCAAGTGGCGATTGAACCCAAAGCCATCGCGTTTACAGTCAAACGCTGCCCCACTGTGCAATGGCTTCGAAAATTAACTCTATTTGTATACACCTAACAATTGAATTCCTTATATGTACCTTTAAACAACTATATTCATGAAATAAATTTAAAAAATTCGAGTCACTCCTGTTAAAATATTCTTAGCAATTAATTATATTGAAGTTGTACTAAGTCATTTAAGACAGGAGTTTGAGCTTGTATAACATTAAAGTATTTAATTTTTTTTGTACATAAGAGAGATGAAACTCCTTAGCAGTCCATGGATTCACTGTGTGGGTGCTCACCGTATTGCAGAGAGAAGAACGAGAAAGCCTGGCACCTGCCCCTTTCAAGTGCATTAGCGCTTGCCTATACAGACCGAACTCCACTCTCTGGCTAGCCAAATTTGAAAAGATTCTTCTAGTGCCACTTTCAAAATAAGTGTTAAAAATAATATCGATCATAGTTCTAGACAGGCCGAGATCTTTCAGTAGATAATACAGAGGTTTCTCTGTTATTTCTCGCCTACTCCTACCTATAAGACAGATAGTCTTACTTAGCACTAGCTTCACGAATCATTTCCAACAGCTTCTCATGGAGACGCGAGTATTGACAGCCTCTAGGAATACTGGCCTACACCCTACCAATAAATGTTTAGCTGCCCCTATTCCCTTTCCCACAGACATAGCAAGACTTTTCGGTGGCGATACCTCATCTGACAGAACAGACAGAACTCTCTTATATTTGGCAACTCGTTTCTCTCTTATATTTGCATATCCAAGCCCATAGCAAGCTCTTTATATGTTAAATCATTCTCGTCTAACCGAAATAAAGGGTTATTAGAAATATTAAAATTGAGCGTTGAAAAATGAATGGGAAATTCAGATTGACTAATAACTAGACTGCATTTACCTTTTTTATAAAACTAGCCCCGTTGACGCGTAAATAGACGATGCCTTGGCAACGTATATGTTGCTTTATCTGTATAAAGTCACATATATGTCAAACTCATGTGCATTTGTTTTATTAATTTACTATATATATTTTATGCATTATTTTTATTTTTTACATAAAAAATATAAGCTTTCTGGAGTTATTCTAGATTTATATTATTAAGCTGAAGAGTTTGTTTGTTTAATTGAACGCGCTAATCTCAAAAACTACTCTTTCTTATTCAAAAAATATTTTTGTGTTCGATAGTCTATTTATCGAGGAAGGTTATAATAATCTGTAAAATATTACACTGATCCGATCAGCAATGAGAAATATCGCAAATACGGGAAAAATATTTCTGATATGACAGATTCCGTTATTTACTCTGTTTGAACGGTTAATTTTTATGAAAGTTCTAAAAAAAGCCGCGACATTATATGTCTTTCTTTTAAGGTAAACTCAGTATAACCTTTTTATGGTTATTATATTGAACGATTTTTAAGAGGCGCGGGTTCAAATCCCGCTGCGTTCAAATTTTTATACGTTTTCTAAATATGTAATTTTCAATTTCTTTAGAGTGCGTTTTGGTTTAATTAATTAAACCAGAACCACCCTTCACATCATGTGATTTCAATTAATATTTTAGGAGATATCATTGTTTTAAAATAACTCTGTAACAAAATTATAATCAAGTATGTACAAGGCGAGCGATAATGATACTTATCGTACCTTTTTTTTTTACGTGAGGAAATCCTTTACGGATACCCGCCCGATTGGGGACTTCGGACGCGGTTATGTGGGACTTCGGACCGGCAGATATGGGTGCTCACGGTGCTCTTCCACCACCGCCACTGGCCAGGGCCACAGGGACTACAATCTTCCGTGAACCCTGGCGGCATACTTATCGTACCTTAAATATCTTCTTCAGTTAGGTAATGGACTATATAATAATCTAAAGTAACATTTTTGAAGTAATGGATATAATTATCTTAGTAAGTTTTTCATAATAAATTAACACGGGTGAAATAAGCAAATAAATTGTTCAAAAAAAATAATTGTAAAAGTTCCATAATTCACGCGAACGAAGTCGCGGGCACAGCTATTTTATATAAACTATAACTGCCAAATTTCATTATTTATTTCGTAAAAGGGATATAAATTTTTTGGTTCACGTATTAATATATATATGAGCAAAATGCGTAAAAAAAACGTTTACCTCTAAGACAACCAAACCTATGTAATTTATTATTTGGTCCTTGTGAGTATTCTAAAAACAATTACATATTACATAATAGCAATTATATATATATTGTATATATTTTTTATATTTAAGAAATCTTGTGTTTATTTCGTACAACGAAACGTATCTCTCAAACTTGACATTTGACTAAAACAGATAAACACCTGTAAAACGTCAAGATAACTTGCATTACTCTTCAAACCGCGACTCAAAGGTTAAAACTTGGCGTTTCAAGATTTATGTACATTTGTATAGATAATTATAACTTACAATAGCATTTGGAAAACATAAATTTATTTATTCAATAATGGCGCGTAGTATTTTGAAGCTAGGAGCTTTAGAAGCTCAGAAAACGGCATTTCTATTATGTGATATACAAGAAACATTTAGACCTCATATAAAACATTTCGGCGAAGTCGTCAAAGTTGCTAATAAAATGGTATGTATTTTGATTACGTAATGTTTAATATTCTAAATATCTATTATGGAATTAAAAATTCTGTTAAAATTTGAATGTTTATAGAAAATAAATAATATGTATATTAAATTGAAAATTATTTTGAGTAATTCTCATTTTATTTATAATATTAAGTAATTTTATTAGGGCTTTATTAAAAACGTATTAGTATAATATAATTAATTTATAATAAATGAACAATTAGCCTTGTTTTATGACATTACAGACTGCCATATTATTTAAAATACTAGTAGCTACATGAAACTTTGTTTGCGTGGACTTTATGACTCTTTAAAAAACACCCCATCATGCTGAACCACATTTGTTAAGCCACAATTTACTTATATCCTAAAGAAATTTGCACTCTTCAAAATAAATTATAGCCTAAGTCTTGTCTAAGGTAATACAACAAAAAAGGTTTGTTCCAAAGCTGTCCAGTAGTTTGAAAGATGTGTGCATTTTGTTTTTACTATTTTATTATAATATAGTAAACAATTTTTAATAAATGCTGAATTTTTAATAAATTCTGAAGGCAAAAGCTAGCGAGTAAATCCCTTAAAAGATATATAATAATACATATCTTTTAAGGGATTTACTCGCTAGCTTTTGCCTTCAGAATTTTAATATAATTCAGAATTGTAAAATGATATATGAAGAGCCAGCTTTTCTTAGCAGAACTGCCTCCTGAGCTAATGATAGCTTCCACTAGGACTGACAATACTGGCATTTTATATTTATTGACGAATCTAAAGATTTTTTTAATATGTTTGCATAAAAATCGGTTAAGCCGTTCTAAGATTAGCGTGCACAGACAAACAGAAAAGAAAATTAAAAATCATTCGTTTTGGGTTCTATTACATAATATATTTTTTTCATATATCTTCCATGTACAGACAGACAGAAAGCAATCATTTACATTACTATTATATGTATAGATAAGAACTATATGATTTCAGGTAGAAGCAGCAAAACATTTTAACATACCTGTATATGTTTCGGAACAATATCCTAAAGGGCTAGGACATACAACAAATGATATTAAAATAGATGATGCTGCACTCGTGTTTGAAAAGACTAAGTTCTCCATGTTCACTCCGGAGCTGCAGGAGAAGTTGAAAAAGGATGTGCCTGACTTAGGTTCGGTGGTGCTTTTCGGTATAGAGGTGAGTGTATTACGCTTATCATTTTCACCATTATCAAATTATTTTTTTTAGATAACATAAAAACTAACACGCAGCGGATTTGAACCCGCGCCTCTTGGCAACCGTCCAAGCGCTTTAAGCTAAGCCCATCGTGCTACATCCAGCTGCGTCAAAATTCTCATACGCTTATTAAAACTTATTTTTGTTGTTAGCATCTCTGTAGAGAGTTTTACAAGTTTCTGCTGCCCAATGATTATTCTGCGAACACACTTACGTTTTCTAGAAATGTTTTTCAATTTCCTTAGTGTGTGAATAAGACTTTTAAAATGTTAAAAGTATCATCTAATTATGCTTGATGCTACTTAAAATTGAACATGAGACATTCGTGATTGGTTGCGGGTTCGGTTCCCACTCATTTCTCCGCTCATTTTCTCCGCTCTGGTGACAAAAACAAAGCGCAGCGTACGGAGGTACGCCACTCAGCTCGCAATATCTCATATTCGAACGGAAAATGGACAATTAAGTGTTGGTGTGGGTTCTCTCTGACTTAAAGCAGGGTGCTGTGAAAGTTACAATATAATTTTAAAACAAATATAACAATTGTAAATTTTTCTATAATATTTCAGGCACATGTATGCATAGAACAAACTGTGATAGATCTACTTAATGAGGACATAGCGGTACACGTCCTGGCCGACGGAGTGTCCTCCAGATCACTTATGGACAGAGGATTGGCTCTACAAGTGAGTATATTGAAATAATTTCAAAAGGTTTAAGGTTGAAATCTTGATGCAAGAAAAAAAATTCTAAATTGATTCTTTTCGTTTACAAAAGTATATGTTTATTATAATATGTTACCAAAAAACAAATATTATTTATACATAGATATGTAATAGAAAATAGTATATAATTTTCATTATATATTGCCATTTTGCCGCAGTAGGGGGGGGGGGGTCTAGTTGGGGTTGTGTAATGCAAGAAAACCCATGATGCAAGAAAAACGTGAAGTATTTTTATAATTATAAAATTTATAGAATAATTTGTTGAGATCTGTTTAAGAGTGAAAGCATAACAAACAAACACACTTTCACTATTATAATATAAAGTTTAACGTCCTTCAATTAATTTCACGTAAAGGCATTAAGTTTTGAATTATTTCTTGTTAGAATTTTTTTTTATTTTAATGTTTTAAAAGAGCATATTTAGAAAACGTGTAAAAATTGGAACGCGGCGGGATCGAACTCGCGTTCTTAGTTTGCCGACCAAGCGGACTGACTGCTAAGCCATACGTGTTCTTCATCTGTCTACGTCAATATCCTTATGCGCTTATTACAAAGTACGTCGAAACGTACTTGGATAATTTCCAAGAGGCACGGGTTCGGATGCCGCTTCGTTTAAACTTTTACACGTTTTCCAAAAAGAAAACGGTTTTTTTATTTCCTAAGTTTGTGATTACAACCATTGTCAAGTAATGGCAGTTGCGTTAACTAAAGCAATGATAAATTAATGTTGTAAATAATTATAGTGCTTATACAGGGGTGACATAAATCAATGTCATTACTAAAAACTCACATGTAAAATAGAGATAAAAAAAAAATATATATATTATTTTTTACAGCGCATGCAATCTATAGGGTGTTTCATAACAACCGCTGAGAACGTTTTATTTAAACTATTAAGGGACAAACAGAATCCGGCATTCAAAAATATATCTAAATTGAATAAAGTGCCTACTGATGACGCACTTTATTGTAAATTATAATGTAGGTTTAAATAATAAATATTTTATTTATAAAATTATATATTTCAGCCAGCGTGGTATAATGAGACAGCGTACGGACTGTAAACGCTACTGGTTGTGGGTTCGATTCGGTCTTGAGGCAATATTTAAATAAAATTAATTTCTTCCCTCCTTTAATAAGACAAAGGGCGCCGTTGAGTTCATCCATTCAACACGCAATCTCTTCAAATAGTCTCGGATTCAGACAAAAAGTGGAAAACGGAGTATTTTGGCATTAAGCACGTAACTTTATATTATAAATTAACCTAAATCTAAATTTCAATCGATTTTTTGCTAAAAATTGTTTATAAATATCTTAAGCTGATTAATTATGGCCCTTCGAACGTGTTAGTTGAATTTTAATTGTGATGTCCCACAAATTACAAGTTTTTGAGTTAGGTCACTTAAGGTCCTTTTCGGAGACCATTCAGAGAATATGAATTGTTCTTTTATTTTTTGTTTTGTTACAGAAATGCATTTAACAATCTCAGTATTACTAATGGCACAATAATAAATTTATGGAATAGATCATGCATGGGGTTGCTCTGTATGAAAAAAAAAGGGTTAAGGTTTCTTTCCAAAGAAAACATACAGCTTTCAATATATATTTCCAGATAGCATTTACGTAAATATGTATAAACATATTTACTAGACATAAGTACTAGCGACCCTCTCGCGGCTTCGCCTGCGTAAACTACACGACTAAACTATTTCGTGTTTTCGCCCGTCCGCGTTCTCTCTTAAGTCACACATAAACTATGCTTAAATTTATATTTTAAGTAGTTGTTTAAGTGTTTTATTTATGAACCGTTTAAAATGAAATAAACACTTAATCTTAAGGGAAATTTCCCAAAATACTATAGTCAAAACTGCATTTAAATCATTGGAGCATTTTCTCAGATCAGCGTACACGAACGCACAGACAAACAAAAAGAAATAGTTCTAATCGTGTAGTTTACGCAGGCGAAGCCGCGAGCGGGTCGCTAGTAAATTATATATTTATTAGTACTATATAATATCTTCCCTTTACTTCCAATGTCTTAAGGTATGTGTTTTTTTTATTTTTCAGCGTCTACAATCAATCGGTTGCTTTGTCGGTACGTCTGAAAATGTTCTCTTTAAACTGCTTAGAGATAAAAATCATCCTGTATTCAAACAAATATCTAAACTCAATACTATACCTACTAATGATGAATTGTTGAATTAAATATATATATATATATATATGAAATAGTGTGATTAAATTGACAAGTTTTTTATATCTCTAGTCCAGTAGTTCCATATAGAGATGCTAACAACAAAAATAAGTTTTAACAAGCGTATAAGAACTGCGACGTAAGACTAGATATTGAAGGGATTCGTGGCCAGAGCGCTTGGACGGCTACCAACAGACGCGGGTTCGAGTCTCGCTACGTACAAAAATTTGTACACGTTTTCTAAAAAGGTTTTTCATATGCGAAGTGTGTATATAACACTTTAAAAATATTAATAAAATCTTTTAGCTTTTTTTTTAATTTAAACATATTATAGCTTAGTTTGCTGTAGATCAGTGGTGAGTAACTCTCGGCCCGCTTTATATATATATACATATATATATTCTGAGATAGCCAGCAAATATTCTCCCACTAACATAATCCAACATGCGATGTGATTGCGAATCAGACGTGGCGCGGGTTTATCAATATACATTTAGGTGTGATATTGATCCGCCCAAAAAAATCAAAATTTGGTTAGGTTGTTTCCCTTTGCTATAGATTATTTAAAAGAGAATTAATTCAAAATGATTTTAGGAACAAAAAAAATCAAAATGGTTTAAGCAACACCTAAAATATAAAATAAAACTTGAACTTGGGATTTGAACCTGCACCGCCTGCTGCGTTCAAATTTTTATACGTTTTCGAAATATGTCTTTTTCAATTTCCTAAGTGTGCGAATAACACTTCAAAAAATGTTATAGAAATATATATTTAATAAATAGCTATATCTCTCTTGCCAAAACGATTGTTCGTAGAATAATCTTTGGGTAGCAGAAATTTGTAAAAATCTCTCTACAGAGATGCAAACAACAAATATAAGTTGTAATAAGCGTATAAGAATTTCGACGCAGCTGGATGTAGAACACATGGCTCAGCAAGCAGAGTGCTTGAACGGTTTTCTTGAAGAGTCGCGGGTTCAAATCCCGCTGCGTTCAAATTTTTATACGTTTTCTAAATATGCCTTTTTTAAAACATGTCAACTTACTCACGTCACTTCTACGAATTCTAACCTACGATATTAAAAGGATATTAAATGTAAATAAAGATATTAAAATATATATATATACATATATATATATCGTAATAATATTTTTTATTAAATATATTGAATTGTTTACATGCAGTTTTACTTTAAAAGCGACCATTTCAGCTGTTCCTTCGCCGACTGAAGCACCTGAAAGAGATAGGTAATTAAACATTAGTAAGTATATTAAAAAAAAACACAATGGTTTTGTCTACACAGCATCGACTAATCGATGGTCGCGGGTTCGATCTCCATCCGAGCGAATGATAGTTAGGAAATATTTTCGCTTCCTCGCTATAGTTAAAAAGGACGGTGTTAAGGTTCCGGCATTCAATACGAAAATGTCTCTGATTCGGACTGTTGTCTATAACATTTAATAAACTCAATTTGATATCCGTGATGGTATTAACCTTAAATCGTAATCGTACCAGGCGTGAATAGGTCGAGGTGTATTATACTCGTATATACAATTTTTTTATTATAAATAGCCATTATAATTTGTTTTATTTATATAGAAAATAAATGTCTAATTAATAAAAATCAGTAAATAAAACGATGTTACGTAAAAAAGTATTAAAAATAAAAAAACAAAATTTAAAATAATAAATTAAGCTTAAATATATATATAAATAATAGCGACCCGCTCGCGGCTTCGCCTGCGTAAACTAAATGACTAAAACTATTTAGTATTTTCGTCCGCCCGCGTTCTCACTTATCACAAACTATTTCTAAATTTAAATGGATGCACCTTTTTTGTTTATAAACCGATTGAAATAAAATAAATACGTGAAATTAAATAAATACTAGAAGTTTACCAGAATACAAACAGAAAAGAAAATTAAAAATCATTGTTTTGGGTTCTATTATATTGATAAATTACACTAATAATATTATTTTTCATATATCTTCCATGTACAGACAGCAATCAGTTATTTGTATTATATGTACAGAAATATAATAAAAAACAAAATTTAATCTTGACAGATAAGCAAACGAATTAAACAAATTTACTACTTATCTTTTATATCTCTCTAATCTTTTTAGAACCAAACTGTTTTGATAATAATATTAGAATATGGCAACTTTTCACATAAAAAAAATACATAACTTTAATATTTAATAACAAAATATGATTTACGATTGAGGCCATTGTGGTACAGTGTGACACTGATTGGAAACGCAATGGTTGAGGATTCGATTTCCACTCGGGGTAATGATTATATATATAAATTGTTCTTTTTCTCCGCTTTGATTATTCGGACAAAAAGTCCCTGCTATGCGGGAAAAAGGCCTAAATCGGTGTAAGTTCTTTATTTCTAATATAAATATATAATCATTTCACACTATAATATATACATTTAATTTAAATGATTTTTGTGTTGAACGTTACTATTCTAATACACTTTAAACAGCTAAACTGTACTAAAAGAACTAAATTAAGACAAAAGTTTAACAATTCTTTAAGCTTTCTGTTGTATATTAATTTGTATTATATTTAAGCAGTCTTTCTTCATTAATAAAAATTTAAAATTATAAAAAAATAAAAACAAGCTATCAAATATTAAGGTTAAATAAAATAAAAACAAAATTAAGTTGATAACAGATATATTCTAAAATACAATAACAGATAAATAAAAATAAAAACTATTTGTGTGATACGTTAAATGTTGCCATATCTTGGTCGTATTTAATAATTGCTATTCATTAAGTTGAACAGAACCTGAAATATGGATTTTTTTATATTATCTACATAATTTTAAACTGTGACGAGAAACAAAAACGCATTTTGATGCAAAAAAACGATATAAAAAAGGTCAAAGTTAAGCACAATTTAATAATAATAAAAAAACCAAGTACAACATTTATTAAGAAGCCAATATTTAAGCAACTCAAATTTCAATACTTATAATCTGAGACAAACGTCAGTTTGAAGCACACATTGAAAGTGACTGATATAAAATGTAATTACAGATAAATAATAATAAACGTTAATTAATATCCGTTATAATTCTCATCCGTCAGTCCGTATGTTTTGTGATACGTGATTTTTTTTACACATTTAATTAGTATTTCACACGCACACACAATAATTAAAGTGTAAAACACATTATATATAAAGTGTAAAACACATTATATATAAAGGGAATAGCGGGTTTGTTATGGGATATATATATAAGTATATAGCAAAAGCAAAAAAAAATTCTCAAAAGTTGTATTTGAGTATTAATATGCAATTGGCGAATTTATATGATTCTCTATTAATATAAATATACTTAATAGTTACTAAATGTACTAGAGTCGCCGTTGACGCATTAAATACGAGTTACCATACCAGCGATTATGTCACTTTAGACAAAATTATATGTGAAACACCATGTGTAATATATATTTTAAATTTAATAATTATATATTTTCTAATAGATTATAATGTATGATTATAATATTAACTTTCCGCACTTCTTCTGAATATAAAGTTTTCTAAAAATATTACAAAACATTTTTCTTAATATATTAATATAACGATTTAAAGCTAATGGCCAAGTTCACAAAGGGGAAAGGGGGAAACATTATTTTAATTTTTATATTAATCACATTATTAAAATGCACTATTCACATCAAAGTCCTTACTTTTATTTAACTAGTGCCTCTATAATATCCTGAAAGCAGATTATAAATATGAGTTATTCATTCTTTTGTAAATATTATATAAAAAGTTATTGATAATAGTATTTCAGTGTTAACTTTTTGATAGACTGGTAATATTAAAATTATTATAAAACAATAATTAATTGACAATCCGCAAATTATTATATATATATTTATTTTAATTTTTTTTTTTAACTTAGCTTTATGCCACTTACTAAACGAATAAAAATACTGAATGTAAAAAGCTGAAAGAAGATTCCTATAAAAGGATCTTAATTTTTTTTTTTTATTAAAACCTCGTTTGAAATATAAAAAGTAAAAATAATATCCCATAACAGCCCTATATTAAAAATTATATTGCTTTTAATAGTTAATTTAACATAAAAAAGTGATTATAAAAATTAAATGGCACTTATTAATTTAGTTTTGTTATTTCTATAACAATTTATAATCTATGGATTGATAATGGACACAATCGTTTTTTTGC
Organism: Podotricha telesiphe; assembly: GCA_038994665.1. NCBI lineage: Eukaryota > Metazoa > Arthropoda > Insecta > Lepidoptera > Nymphalidae > Podotricha > Podotricha telesiphe. The sequence continues at coordinate 978,560 of JAOYRR010000440.1, read as the reverse complement.
GATGACAGCGTGACATCTAGTTAAAATAGTTTTTTTATTTTGCTCCATATGCGAGGCCACGGTGACAGGTTTCATTTTATATAGAAAAACGCGGTATTTTTCAATGGTTCCCGTAAAAACTACCGGTTTTGGTAATTAAATCAAGTAATGAGGAGGACACGATATTGTGATGTCGTGTTGCCATAGCAAAGAAGCGATGTGAAAGTTGTGATTTAAATATATTTTATGTCTGTGGATGGTTATTTATATTCTGTGATTCTAAAAGGTACATATGACATTTTGCCTTTTTAAAATATAATAACATTTCAAGATTATTATTAGACGATTTTATTAAATTTTGACTATAAAAAAATTCTTAGAAATTATAAATTATCCAATATTAGTTTGATGAACTATATTTTGCATTTTAGAAAATATAACCCAATTATTATTATATTAAACTAAATGAAGTATTTTGTTTTGTTAGTCATTGATGTTTTATATGAAAAATAATCTTAACTTGTGACTTTCAAGTTTTTATTTCGTAATATTTTGTAAACTTTATTTTATGTTCCCTCCTGTCATCACTTCGGGTTCTGATTTCATTTTCAGCAAATATAACTCCCAAGTTATATTCCATATCGTTGTAATAACTACAAATCAATATTATAATATATTTATATGTATTTTTTTCGATTTAATCACTTTAAAATCATCGTGCCATGTAAAATTATGTAATACTTCCATTTTTTATTATTAATATAATTTCAAGAACAATATATATATTTTCTATCTAGTACGGCCAAAACGCAAAATTTTACAAAACCTACCATTTTATAGTAACATAACCTAACAATAACACTATATAGTAGAAAGCTACGGAAAACTACTATTTCCAACCGGACTTACCATTTTCTACCAAAAAGCACACCCTAATATACAATAATTTTAACTTTTTTAAAACTAATTTGTCATAATATATAGCGGTACAAAAACCTACCGTATACTACCATTTGCTACGAAAATCTACCATTTTCTACCAAAACAACCGGTTAATCTGGTCCATTACCTGAACAACGGTCTGCTCGCCGAGAGGCACGTCGTCAGTACGAAGAGCCGCTCGACCTACTATGGAAGTTGGGTCGGAATCTAAGATGACACTGTAATATACAAAAAAATGTAGTATAAAATACTTTGCTTAACTTCATCTATATCTTTTTATAAATATAAGAAACTTTCCAACAGATTTTTGGACTTCTTGCTGTGTCAAAATTAACTAAACCTTATGTCATGCCAGGCCGCCAATAAAATATATTTATTTCTTCAGTTACATACGAAGTAACGGTACCTTACTAGTAAGTTACCAGTACTTGTGTCCGGAGGTCTCGCTATTCCATAACACATATATTTGAAGAAATCAATATTCACAATATGTTTAAATGAGTACAATAGATAAGGAAAATTAACCTATTCAACAATAAAAAACAAATAAGGGCAAAGCGTATGTGTCTGATTGTGTGTGTGTGTGTGTGTTTGTGTGTGTATGTATATATATATATGTGTGTAGGTAGGTACTTAATACATAATGTTGCAATAAGGCTACTGTTGTACTCTCATAATTTAATGGTCGAAGCCAGGCAGTTAATATTTGCTTACATTATCAATGTATTACTAGGTTATATCGATAAGTGTGTATTGTTTTGTTCACTCTATTATATAAATATCTTGACTGATTTACAAATTGATTGTTACTAAATTTAGTTTTCGTAGGACGAACATACGTATCCGCCAGAGTTCACGGAAGATTGGAGTCCCCGTGGCCCTGGCCAGTGGCGGTGGTGGAGGAGCACCGTAAGGTTTTAATGGGTAAACGGACGGCCCATATCTGCCGGTCCGGAGTCCCACATAACCGCGTCCGAGTCCCTGATCGAGCGGGTATCCGTATAGGATTTCATCACGTTAAAAAAAAAAACAAAAAAAAAAGGGGGAACATATAGTGTCACATTTCCTCTTTTCTTATGTTTTTGCAGGTTACCTGAGAAAGTAACGACTCTGTGTACTTTTAAAACACTATGCAGAACATATAGCTTTCTTACACTTTAAAAATCGCAACATTTACATATCATTTCTATGGAAAATCTAAACGGTTTAAAAAACAAAAACTTTCAACAAATATCTCTGCACTGTTTCTATTTAAAGGAATTTTCATTTTTGCACCTACGGAGATTTATTAGGCATGGAGGCAGCCTTAAAACTTTAAATAAATAAATTTTCTAATCATGTAACTAGTGAAATCTGTGTGGATACCAAGATGGCCGTTCATTTAGCACAATACCAAGGTATTTAGTTCTCCTTACGCTCGATGACCCACAGTTACATAACGTAGAGTTGTCATATAGCACCTCTATTTTAAAATCGTTGTCGGGCTGACTTATGTTATTAATAGTGAAACAGGTGTAATTCGTTTGGTCTATATTAAGAGTAAGAGAAGATAAGTAAGGTCAAATTTGGGCCAGAAAGATATGTTTGCGAATCCTTTATCCGCGAGACAATTTACGGTGTTCTATAAGGAGCACGAACAAACGATTGTGGTACCGTCTGCGTAAGCAAAGATTGCACCTTTTTCTACTTTTAGATTTAGTAAGTTATTAATATAAACTAGAAATAAGGTGGGTCTCAAGAAGACCTGACCCACACGCAGGACACCAAAGCTTACACAGGAATCGCCACTTATATTAAAAAAATTTACTCTCTGTTTTCTATTATTTAGGTAATTCTTAAACAATAACAGCGGAGTGTCTCTAATACCAAGCTTGCAAGCTTTTGCAAAACAATAGGAACGGAGACTATTAATAATTTCAAAGGTATTTTTAAGTTCTAAAAAGAGATTCCCCTTGCATTAAAAGAGATTTCTCTCATCAGGAAGTCCAGATATATGTGAAGTCAGCGCTACAATGGCATCCTTAGTGCTTCGTTTCCGTCGATTGTGAATTGGATATAATGTTAAATTGGTCCATGTAATTAAGAAGTCAAGTTAAACAGACAAGGGAAGGCTCCAAGTTTAAACAAAGATTCGCAAGGTGAATCTTTGAGGAGCAGAAATTTGTAAAAACTCTCTCTATAGATGCTAACAACAACAATAAGTCGTAAGCGTATAAGAATTTCGATATAGCCCGATGTAGAACACATGGCTTAGCGGTCAGAGTCTCGGGTGTTTTGGACTATTGAGGTTTGTGTTGCAAATTTTACGTGGTCGTCCAACGCATAGGCGATCGACCGCGTGACCGCATGCCTTCTACTTGTCTCTGAACAACTAGTTGCTCCATAGAGCGTTCTTTTTTAGCGATGTGCCCAAGACATTTGGGGATTCGTGTAAGCGCAGTCGTCGATAATCTCTCTTAGATTTTAAGTTCCTCCAAGATCCAAACATCGGTTCGGAGCATAAACGCCGCCAGCACCACTTTTCTAGTGCATAGATTTTACCATTTTGCTTTTTTTTAATAATATTATAATAAAATATGAAAACAAGAACAATCATTTATATCCCTAGCAATAAATTAGTTGTTAGAGAGAATAAAATCAACAGCATGAGATTGTAAAAAATATTAAACGATCGTAGTGCTAGTAATATTACTTTTTGTTCTCTGCTGTTCAGCATTATTTATAGGGTTTACATCTGACAAGATCACTTACTGATTGACTTATATTTCATAAGAGCAAACCCTGGGCGGTCCGTTGTCCAGATATAAAAATTGGTGTATGTACAGAAGAGCGCAAGCCTAGGTGTTTGGTACAAAGTTTGTTTAATGATTTTATTTTTCAACAAGTCGTGAGAAGGTTTCTACTATAATCGGGGTGTTCTTTACACATTCCTTTTGGGCACGGACTCTATATATATATGTCACGAATATCAGACATGTTTAGGTTACAGTCGATGGTTTCGGATAATGACCATATTAACTAAGCCATCCTTGGTGTCTTTAAGATGTTTCAGCACATTTTTTAATTTTGTTCGATATTATTCTCCAGAATGGTTATATATTTTCTATTTTCTTTTATCTGAATCTCTAAACGGTTCCGAAATTTCAAGTTTAGGGCAGACCGAAACGCTACGGAATTTTCTATGTTGTTGTTAGTGATTTTGTGTTTCTTTCAATATAGCTGTGTTCATTTTAAACTACTGATTCTGACCTGACAATACTCGAACTCATATTTGCAATCTCTTCTTTGAATGAAGCAAATTCGACCGATTTTTCATCGTTTCATTCTAAGTCTGGTAAAGACAAGGTTAGGAGGTGTATTATTTTGTCCCAAAATATTTGTTTTTGTATCACAAAAAAGGATTTATTTAAACTATAATCTACTTCGATGTACTGGCATAACTGGCTACTTTAGCGATAAGGCCGCCTAATGTACACGATAGGAGTATTCTTGTACTTTGTATATTCCTTTGGTTTTGGCATGTTTTTATTTATGCAATAGATTAAAACAGAAAATAAGTTTATTTTCTGTTTTTACTTCTATTTGTGGATGTACAATAAAGAGTCTTTAATATTATTTTTATAATTCCACCGAATGGTGAAACCAACAACCATCGCCTTCCCAGACAGAAGCTATACCACTGCGCCACAATAACTTCACACGATTTATTTTTAAATTTACGTATTTTGATTTCAAAAAGTGTCTGTACACGAAGTGCGCTGAAAACCAATACTTTCCTTCCATCATGGTTATCCATCAGAAACACATACATCTTTATTTATTTGATTCACCCGTAATAACTACATTAATTGTACAATAACATTATTTTTTTCTTACATTAAAATGTATTAACTACTAAGGCGAATACCGCATCAGATGATATCCCAATGGATGGAATTTGTCAATACAAATACATACTTTTTACACAAATATTACACACACACACATACACGTTTGTACATGAAATACACATTGTTCAGTCATATATAAAAAAATAATATCTCACCCGCCATCACAGATCTCATCAAAGGCCAACATAACAGCGTCCAAGTTGTCCAATAACACTCTCTTCTCCACATTTCTCCGTAGCAAGATGCTCACCGATTCATAAAGGGCGTTGAGTACCGATTGAAGGATTAGCTGTGAAATTGTATATATTTTTATAATATTAATAATCACGAAGCACGCTCTGGGCTTGTGCAAGACTCTCCTGTTATATTGGATAAATCGCTAAACTGATGACTTACACCAGTAAGTCCAACGTACGTACATTTTTTTTATTGTTTTGTTTTTTAACTTTTACCACTTGAACAGGTTAATGGAGCGTAGCCTCTATGTTTACCCTAAAGACAGTTCAGTTTTTGTAAATTGAAAAACAATTTGGTTTATATGTAGGAGGTTTAGTCTTACAACATGTCGAGGCACTTGGACCCGAATTGTATTTTGAATTTGAATTGGAATGTAAAACAAATTATAGGGCACAATTCAATTCAATTATAGGGCTCAAATCCTATAAAATATTTTGATGATCAGGATTGGATGGAGGAGGCCCTAAATAAGATAGCCCGGCAGGATTTGGAGAAGGCGTTTACCCAAAAGGGATCCACATTTAATAATAACTAAAACTGTAGACAAACTAACTTAAATTTAAAAAAAAAATACTAGCACAGAATATTGATATATTTATTTTATATTATAACTTTTTCAATGGCAAAAATAAATAAATAATATTATTCTTATAAATTCATTTAATTACATACCTCATTCTCGTGTGAATTTCCCATGACATAGAAGTATAGATCTACATTACTTTTGTAGACACAAGTGAGACCATCCAGCATTATTATCTCTGCGTTTGCTCTGAAAATAAAAAATACCTCTTTTATTATTATATTGTTTTTAAAATAATTACACACCAGCTTCACATATGACTGGGCTTGGCAGGATTCCTTTCTCCACTCTCCGCCTCTATAGAGACGCTTATATATGTGTTGAGTGGCCTTTACCGGAAAGAAGACATACAAACAATTTTAATAAATTATTTCTTCTTTTGCTGGAATTGAACCCACTGTCCCACTGCACCATGATGGACGAATGATGATTCCTTATTATGTCGGCGCATAGTTTAGCGCCATCTTTTGTAGTCAGTGAACTATCTATGGTCAAGTGTGGTACTTGTTAGTGAGGTCAATGGTTGTACCAATGAGTGGTAAGAACAATGAGTGGTTGGGTCAGTTGTTGGACCAATGAGAGGTGAGCGAGTTATAAACTCTTGTTGGATTACCATTTGGACAGTTAACTTTGGGTTCAGTGGTGTGTGTGTCACATTATTAGGTGTTAGTTAAGTAGAAAGCAGAGCTCGGGTAGTGAAGGTGAGTGCATTCTAAAGACATTTCTTCAACCTACACCTGGGTCTGGCCTACAATGTGTGAGTGTATTTATATTCTTTATTGCACTTACAAAAATAAAAAGATAAAATAAATGATAGACAAACAAAAACTACAAAGGTGGACTTATCTCTTGAAGAGACCTCTTCCAGTCAACAAGTGGAGTGGATGTATAGTGTGTAAGGTAATCATATTATCCTCACCTGCTGTTACCTATGTCCGAGAGCCATTCCAGACATGTACTGATACTACTGACTATAAACATACATGTACAGCCCATGTAGGGTTATAGGGATTTGTATATGGCTGTTATTATTAAAAAAAATTTGAAAAATGTTTGTATAAAAATAATAAAATCCAAAGTTATTGTTTTATAATTATATTAATATGTGAAAGAAACATTTCCAACCCCTTTTTTATGGAAATTGTGTGAATGGCAGTGTATAAAGTTGAAATGTTAATAAAATTTAAAAATAAGTGGTGCTGTGCTCATATTTTTGTACATAATAATTATAAAAACAAAATATACCTGTGTGTTTTATTAAAAAGATTCTTTTCAAATGCCTTCTGTTCCTTAGCGCTAGGCATGATGTCCTTGTCATAGTATTTAGCCAGTAGTCTATTGCCGTCGTTGTCAAGGATGCACATTCCTTTTACAATGTATAGTGTTGGTTCCTGTAATATACAAATAAGCGAAAATTAGATTTTAAATATTTTTTAAAGAATTCTTTAATAAATTAAACATTTTATTAGTAATTACTAATAAAATTAAATATTACTGTTTAAAATACAAATAAAATCTTAATAGCTTTTACCTTACTTTTATTTCTCTTAGAATGTTTGCTAATGCAGAAGTAAAAATTAATTACATAAAATCAATTTGTTGTACTTTTATTTTAACTATTTTTGCCTTTATCGATTTTATACTTTTGTGTGAAATGTAAGTGTATTTATATAGTTATTAGTAGTAGTATAGGTTTTGACAAAAAAAGCTAAATGTAAAACACTCAAAGAGCATTACAAAGAAATATACTCAGAAAAATAAGAATATTCAAAGAATAAGAAGTAAGGACATAAGAGACAACAAACATAAAATACACATTGGCTGTGCCTACAAAAAATGGTCAGATGATATAACTGTGGTAGCAGGGGATGAATGGATAAAGAAAAATAGAACAAGCTGGAGGCCTACACAAATGGACAGGTTCATATATTTATAAAAAATATACTTAATAAAAAAACATAATTAATTTCACACTACTAATAATTAATATAGCATGTTTGAAATATTAGAATTGTCTAAGACTTGGAATAAATAGTTTTATAATTATAGTAGTATTAGTAGTAATTTTTTTTATTATATATCTTTTACAGGTAGGTAGGAGTGTGAGACATAGAAAGAAAAAACATTAATAGTCTATCTATTAAGACAGTATCCAAAGAACTGTCTAAGCCTCGAGATTTCAGCCTACCGCACAATTTTAGATTTTTTTAATGATGGTCTCTCATTTTTATTAAGCATTTGATTATCCTGTTTAAGTTTACATATGACATGGTAATGATCCTTCTGGTCTTATAGTTATTAGAATAACAGTGTCCTTTTTATCAATAAATATTATTATTATACTAATATTCCGTTAAGGTGGGAAACCTATACATGTGCAAAATATAACTTTTTTAAAAAAGAATAAATTTAACAAAAGAAAATAGATTATGAAATTTGACTTGTTTATTATTTATAACTATATAATACAACTCATTTGATAGAACAAGCTACATATTAGTGGTTTGAAAAACATGCAATTTCGGCGACACTTGTTTTTACTCGGATTGCAACATTTCGGTTAAATTATTGCATATGAAAATGTATTTCACTTACAAATAAAGAGCCTTCCATTGTTCCAGTTTGAACCATTCTTGTTTTATATTAAAGTATTCCACAAAACCAAACGACTTCTATTTTATAACTGCAGTTGACGTGTTCGGTATATATCTCACAAGTCACAATTGACAACTCATAGATTACTACAGATTCATAATAAGAAAATATTATCAGATATAGGTTATATAGAACTTTCATAAATATGTTCTGTGCTTATGGGTTTTAGGCGTGCGTGTATTTTTCCATGTCACGTAGAATGGAAAAGAGACATTAAATATCGAGAAATAATGCTAAATGATTCAAAAATAAGGTATTAAATTTTTAAACCACTGCCTAAACAAAAATCTATTATCTAATCTATTTTATTTACATAAAAATTTACAGAGGACCAAACTTTTTAAGAAGACGGGTGAAACTTTTATAAAACCCTATTTATTTGGACACATCATAATTCTAATTTCTTAGATAACATTTTTACTTATTAATATCTAAAAATATTAAATAAATGTAAGACAGTTGAAATACAGGCCGTGTTGTGTAAATAATGTTTTCTTTTAAAAATAAGTATCACAAATAAGCATTATTACAATTTTCTGCTTTTGTTTTAACGTTAAAAATATCAAAAAGATATTTTTTAATAATTTTCTAAGATACAGATAGGAAAAAATATTAATTATATACCTATATGGAAATAATTAAGAATAAAACAAAATTGCACGGTCGGAGGTTCACCGTCAGGAACGAAATTCTGTGCGGTTTTTCTTCAAGTGTGAATAATAACTTATATCTGTCTATTACAATTTTTATTTTTACTAGCTATTCGTTGAAATCATCGATAAACGTTAGATCAAGACTTGTACTTTGTATTTTCCCCTGATGGTCATTGCTTCGATGACATTAGCTTTTTCTTGTTTCATTGAGTTCAGTACTTTAGTTTGTTTAATTGCAGAAAGTTGATTAAAAATGAATGACATATTTGTTGTCAAATAGTTTTAACTCGTTCAGAAACTTTCTTAGAAAGATAATAAATATAACTCAAAGGTCGAAAGACTGACAAAACTACGGAATACATATATTATATATCGTTAAATCAATCCGAATCATACGAATTTTACTTATGGCTTTTGCTAGATATTTTAATATTCCCTAGTCTAAGTTTTTTTTCTTGTTAATATTCAATTTCCGAACGTATCCTGTTTGATGGTACGCATCCTGTTCATCAGAGATTTTATTGTGTATTACACCGAATTATTATTAATACTCAAATTAAATGTATCAGATAATAAGGAAGTGAATGTTTCAAATTTATTCTTATTATTAAAGTTAATGCAAGTGCATACCGCTATTACAAACAAATGACGTCAAATTCTAAAATACATAATTGAACAAAGAGCGGACATGACGCCCATATCTGTTAAACTTCATTCCCTAAATACCAACATGATACACATATGTTTAAATAATACAACCTTGAAATCTTTTTTCAATCTTAAAAGAAAGACTTATGCTGCTGTAGCGACTTATGCTGCTGTAGCGTTTTTTTAGAACCTTTACAGGATCCATTTAAGCAGCGTTAGCAATGGAAGCTGTGGGTGAATATTTTTTTTTCCATATTTGCGATATATTTCGTTGCTGCTTCGCTTTTATCGCAGCGTGATGTAATATAGCCTATAGCCTTCCTCGATAAATAGACGTTCCAACACAAAAATATGTTATGAGTTCGAACCAGTAGTCTCTGAGATTAACGCGTTCAACCAAACAAATAAACTCTTTAACTTTATAATATTAGTATAGATATTTGAAGTACAAATTTCTACTCAATCACACTACCAGTAAGCCGCGTTAATGAGTTTCGTTCCAAAAATATTTTATATATATGGGGTAAAAATGTCTATGTTGGAACATTTTACGTGGCCATAGTGTCCATAATAGATGGCACTGATAACCATTAATAATTTTAGAATGTTGACTTGTGATAATCAATATAATCACTTAATAACATCATTCAGGGTTCAGTTTTTATAATTATACTATCGTTCGAAATAAATTATTTACAAGGACGGAAAGTGTCAAATGTTTTATTTGTGTGTTTCTCGATCCTGATACATCCAACTTCTATTCTTCATCCAATACTACGATCTCAATCTCAGATATATAATGTTTTATCTATAAATTCAATAGTGGCTAGATGCCACGATTCTATTCGCAACGACGAACTACAGTTTTTCGACTTAATACGTTTTTCTCGTAAAGAAATGACGAATTCTATTATATAAACACTCCATTTATATATATTACTTCTGAATATAATTTATACAATACATTCCATCAACGAACTTTGTCTGATTCTCAATCGACTTAGATAAAGCGCCAACATTAAGTGGTGAGAAAAATATTTTATCTAGAAGTAAAAAAAAAGTTAGACATAAAGCAGAAAATAAAGATTTGTTTACAATGTTGTCTTCTTTTTTATTATATTCTACAACTGTAATACAAAATTGTAAAAATAAAACTGGTATAAAGTATTGCAAAAAACATTTAGCACTACACAGATATGTACACAATACACATAAAAAATTGTCATAATTTCCGTAATTTTTATTTTATTATGTATAATAAAGAAATAAATATGTATTTACTAACATCATCAGTATTTACTAAGAAACAAGTTATCAATCGTAATCCAATTTCACTCGAAACTAAACAACATACATTATACTAAAAAAATAAATCGTATACCTATCCAAGCATATTCAATCTTAGGCTAATTAAAAAATAAAATTGGTTATTTTTAAAATAACCTTAATTAACACAAATCAAACGTCTACATATTAACAGATAATAAATAATAATAAAAAAAACGATCATTTCGCGCCATAATTTGACACAAGGCGGAAGACGGGAATAGAGCTTTGATGTCGGCGAATCAAATTACTAAAGACATTCCCAAATTAGATGAAATTTAATGGATTCTGCATCTAAATTGTTTATTTTTGTATATTTTTTAAAATTATTGTGACATGTTCTATTGAAATATGTCAGAGCATGTGTAAATAAGAATAATAAAAGGTAACTTATTTTAATCAATAGAATATTTGTTAGTAATACATACTTTTTGGTCGCTACAACATTTTTGTTTTCATATTATATTCTTTATTGTATTTAAAAAAAAAATACAAAGTAAAAGTAATAAAGTTTTATAGTTAACAAGGGTGGACTTATCTGTAGAAGAGATCTCTTCCAGTCAACCTGTGGAAGTGTATGAGTTACAATTTTTCATATTATTTTATGATTTAATAGAAAGTTCTAATGTCGGATAAGTAAGACAAAATTACTTTAAAATACATAAAAAATAAATTATGGATTGACTTATGAGCTATCTCTAATTTAACATCATCATACAGAACAGGTATTTTTATTACCATAAATATATATATATTTTTTAATTCGAAATTCGAACAGATACAATATACAAACAAAATTTGCTTCACGCTTTTTCCCGTATACAAGGTAGTCAGAGACAATCTTATGTCGAGATACTCCGTTCTCCATTTTCCACCCGGAAACATGTATAAGAATTGCGTGTTTGTTGGTCTTAAGCACTAGGGCGGAGAAATGAAAATACTTTAAATCCCCGGAGTGGGAATTAAAAAAGAATAGAAAACAAAATTCTAAACATAAATTACAACCCTTCCTTATTACACACTCATCCAGCCGCCTCAGTGTAACATTTCGCCGGCTAATTACCATGAAAACGCAAATAACACGACCCGGAATAGAATCTTGAACCGAAACGATCTTAAACGATTTACCAACAAAAAAAGCTTTACCATTCAAAGTAAATTGACCTCTCAGTTTGTTTAACTGATAGCAGTTAAGAGGTCTATTTACATTGGACTGTTATTTTGGTTGTATTCATAAATTTCTCAGGACTGGGCTGATCTAAATCATTTAAACGCCAAAACTGACTTTAAAATGATTTCTCGTATCGATTTACACTACACGATACGATTTTTTTAAGTTTGTATAATTATTGTTAGATATTTAATTATATTTATTGTTAGATTCATTAATAATGATACGAATTAGGCTATGGTTATGGGTTTGAAATCAATTTTTTTTGATGTATATTTATAGGAAAGATATAAATATAAAATGGTCGATTTTATTTTTAATTTCTATTTATATATGCACCTATGTATATTGTAAGTAAAGCGCGGCATTGAGTTCCGCCACTCAACACGCAATGTCTCCATTTCCAAAGGAAAGCGGAGAACGGTGTTTCTTGACACTAGGTTCTCTCTGGCTGCGCGGTAAAAGGCGGGAAGCTGAAAAAAACCATAATATTTACATATATGTACATGTTATATGATAGTGTATGTATGTAGACTTGAGTACTTATTTATTTGTTTTGCACTTTGCATTTTTTACCCGTTCTTTTTGGGCTTATTTGATCCTATCAATATAGTAGCCTGGTGGAGATCACTTTTAGTGATAAACCCGCCTTTGTGCATTTTATATTATGTTATTTTATTTGTACTGTGTATATTTTTTTAGTGTGCAATAAAAACTTATGTATCTCAAGAAATACGCTACCGCTTTAGCTTTGTCTCATTTACAGGGCCGCGAGAACCCTGGTGATAAGAAACCACTGCAATCAGAGATTGCATGTTAGTTGAACTCCAACACGTAAAATGTTTTGCTCCCGAACTTCAGACATAACTCAACGCCCGTTATATTTTATAGAATAAAAAACAAAAAATATATTTTAGCAGCATCACGCTTTCCCGCACACTAACCTTTGCAGAGAACCTAGTATCAAGACACTCCATTTTTCCACCTTCGGCCAGACGGAGACATTGCATTGTTTGAATGTGGTGGAAGTCAAGGCAAAGCTGAGTGTAGAAATGAAATATAAATATTATCATTTCTCTGAATGGGAATCAAACCCACAAATAATACCATTAACAGTTAGAAGATGTCCCACTGCACCACAAATAGTCTCAGAAGTAACTGAAAAACATTTCATCCTCTGTTTTTTGAATACATAAACCAAAATCGTGTCCTCTAAACAGACTCGTGTCACTCGAATCACTGACAGATGTCGCACTCGTACCGCATATATCACGACTACTGAACTAATATCAGCGGAAATATTCAAACTTCGGCTTTAGATCGTTGATGCTTTACCGCAATTAAGCTTATGTTGAAATTCTTACGGGAGTTATAACTTTTGTTCTATTTAACGCTATCGTGTCGCGGTTTGAACGAACGCACGCTGCAAACGATGGCTATGGTGTCGATTACCAACTTTTACGAGGAGGAAGGATTTGATTTTAAGCTATTTTCATTAATAACGTGGTGTGAAATTCCTCCAGGGAGAGAGCTAAGTTGAGCTTCGAGAACACAGTATAGAAACTGGCATTGTGACTGGTTAAACTGACGGATGGCATGTATGAAAAGGTTGATTACAGTGGACAGAAAACAAACTTCCAAAATGCAGTGTAACTTGATTTACAAAAATTGAACCCACAACCGTCGTTTATACAGTCAGACCCACTGCGCCTGTAAAATATTATTTGTTATAAAATACTATATTACATTGACACATCGAAATTCACTCAACGCTATTTATAACCTCTCTCTTAACAATCGGTCAAATAAATACGTATTCAAAAACGCGAAGCACTTAACTTACAAACCAGTTTCTTTATAGGTCCATACAAAATATCTATTAATTTAGTTCATTGTATCCGACCGTCCCATTGTACGATGTCACGGTGTGAGTTGATCATCGCTGGTTTTTAGAAAGGTATTGTTAAGAGTGATATGATTATAAAGTAATGGTTCCGTAGTATTTTTTTGTTCAATTTTCTATTGATATCTTGCTATCAATGTACAAATAACGTTTGTTTATTTACAATGTAAATAAAATGGGGGTGTCTGTTTGTTATATTATATACAAATGATTTTAAAACTTTTGTCTTTCTGTCTGTTCCGGCTAATCTCTGGTATGGCTGGACCGATTTTGACGGTAGTTTCATTGACAGATAGTTGATGTAATAAGGAGTAGCTTAGGTTACTTTTATTTTATAATTCCACGCGGACGAAGTCACAGGCACAGCTAGTTATATATAAAAGTCGTCTGTTACTCATTGAGTGACTGAAAAAAACGTACAGCCTTAACTATAAGGCGTAGAAAGCTGAAATACGGGTTTTAGTGCCTTGGAGAATATAGGGTAGAACTAAGAAAAGATTTCTTGATATTTCTACCAGAACAATTGGATACAAATGGAAATAATATAGCAAGTTCACTTTTGAGACAACTTTTAGAGTGTTGATATGTTTATTACGAAATCGTTGTGGATTTAATTTCTATTATCCTGCTAATATAAATGCAAAAGTTTGTGAGGATGTTTGTTACTCTTTCACGTAAAAACTACTGTATGGATTTTAATGAAACTTTACAATAATATGGCTTATACATCAGAATAACATATAGGCTACAAGTTATAAAGACATTGTGTGAATTGACCAAAATATCAAGTAAGTATCTTATGTTCAAGTTCTTAGTGTATCATTATAGCCAAAATAGTGAACCATTGTAGTCAATAAATATGCTAAATGCATATGTATACACGCTACATATACCAGAATATTATTTTTTGCTATTTTTGTGTCTGTCAGTCTGTTTGGCCGTTTCCGGCTAATCTCTAGAACGGCTACACCGATTTTGACGGGTCTTTCACTGGCAAATAGCTGATGTAACATCTCCACGCGGACAAAGTCGCGGACACAGCTAGTATAGTATATTGAGAAGCTTAAACTTTCCAAAAAGTTACTTTCCAAATATAAGGAAATATCGTATTTATATTATTTAAAAAAAGAACTAGGTAATTTTTAAATAAGCTTCCAATTTTCCAATGTCCACGAAAAACATTTACTATTGTCAAAATTCATATCCAATCTCGAAGAACTCTAGGGACAAGTAAATTGAGCGGCGTCGCTAATCGATATCATGGCGACTGCTTAATTGTTACAGTCATTTTTGTTTTACCATTGTACCTATAGTTTTGCCAGTCTTTGATTTCACTTGATTGGTTGGGCATGTAGGAGGACAACCGATTCCTTATTAAGAAATTCCGTATCAGACTAAGATTTGGTTCTAGATGACTAATAGTGGCTAAAAGCAAGTCAATTTAAAAAAAGAATTGAAAAGGACATATTTAGAAAACGTATAAAAATTTGAACGCAGCAGGATTTGAACCCGCGCCTCTTGAAAACCGTTCAAACGCTCTGACCGCTAAGCCATGCGTTCTACATCCAGCTACGTTGAAATTCTTATACGCTTATTATAATTTATATTTGTTGTTAGCATTTTCTAAATATGTCTTTTTCAATTTCCTTAGTGTGGGAATAACACTTCAAAAAATGTTAAAAAAAAATTTATAATTGTACAATATTCTGCAATGATACTCTCAATATCACGAAAAATAAGTAAAAAATTGAAAACGGTCCGGGATGTTTCCAAAATCGTTTTGAAAACCATCTATATAATTATGTATGAATTGAATTTGAAATCGAAAATCAATATATTATATACTTCGATATCGAAATTCAAGACGTATTTCTTTTTATTTTTCAAACTTTAAACTTCTTACACTTGTTGAGGAAGAAAGATAGAACTAAAAAGTAACCATTTTGCCGTCTGGTTGGCTTAAAAAATTCCGATTACATTGTAATATGAGAAAACATTCAAAAACGTGTTCCTTATATCCAGTCCAATAAATATTATTTAAAAAAATACTTGACACTTTCTTCCTTGAATTCGAGACAGTACGTGTCGAGTGGCGGCGGTGGGAGTGACTGCTCTCAGGTGTCTGTCTGGTGAAATCGAACCCACAACCAATCGTCATTGCAGTTAAAAATTGTCGCACTGCGCCTCCATGGCCATATATTATTTGAAACATATATTGAGAAAATGTATTAATTTTTTTAACGCAGCGTGATTTGAACCTGCGCCACTTGAAAATAATTCAAGTTAATGAAAGAAAACATATATTTAATATGTTATTCAATTTCCTAAGCGTGTGAATAACACTTTAAAAAATGTTAAAAAAAACTTCTTATTCTTATTTATTATTTCTTGATTAGAATTCGCTAATACCGTGTTAGGCTATCACCACTGCATTACTATAGTTATATTAGTCCACGTTAAATATTCTTACATACTACCGTGTAATTTATTTAGAATAGAACACTGCATAAAGTTTTTCGAGATTGATGACTTGTTAAAATTTTTATTATGGGTCCATAATGGCCTAAGAGTTAGGTAAAATATTTTTTTATATACTTATATGGCTATTAGTGTAAATTGTTAACTATTGAATAACAGCTATTATTAAAATATACCTTTTTGTCTATATTTATCATTGTATTAATATGTTGGTAGTGAGTTCGATTCCCACTCAGGGGAATTATTTATTTATTGTTTTTTATTAGAGAATTTGAATTATTTTTATTTCTCCGCTCTAGTGCTTAAGAAAAAGCGGGGCATTGACTTTCAACATTCAAAACGCAATTTCTCCACACTATATTCTCTCTGACTATATTGCTATGCAGGAAATATCGTTAGGGAAAAACTTTGAACCACTGACTTGTTGGTAATCAATTTTGGTAAGAAGAAATAAGTATTTAATTTTATTTAATTAAGTATTTTATTTTTAATAAACATTTTTTAAAGTGTCAATCACACACGTAGGAAATTGAAACACATATTTTTAGAAAACATATTAAAAAATTAACGCAGCGGGATTTGAATCCGCAGCTTTTGAAAATCGTTTAAGCGCTCTGAACACTAAGCCATGCATTTTTCAAGATGCGCGGATTCAAATCCCGCAGCGTTGAAAATTTTCTACGTTTTCTAAAAAAATGTTTATCAAGAAATAAGTAGACGGCTTTTTAGTTTTTATCCAGGACTTTTTGTGTTACGTTATGATATGGCGAGAGCGGACGTCTATGTGTTACAAATCAAGACATTTATATTCCAAATATAAATGTTCTATAAATTGGATTTGAACCCGCTAACACTGTACTTTAGACGACTCGCGTATACAAATTATAATAAAACTAGTTTCATAATAATAATCCTTTTATTTCATTTGGTCAGTTCACGCACTTTACCGCCATAGCAAGGGTAAAATCAAATTCAAAATATTCTTTATTCAAATAGGCTATACAAGCACTTTCAAATCGTCAATTAACATAAAGTGTCAGTATTGTCAGTCCTAGCGGCAGCTACCGCCGGCTCGGAAGGCAGTTCTGCTGAGAAGAGAGCCAGCGAGAAACTCCAGAGTTGCTCTTTTCAAATATAGTTTTACAAATAAGTAGCCTCCCGAGTGAACAACAAAATTCTAAGTGGGATCGAACCCACGACTAATCACGTCTAGAGGCAGTCGCTTTTACACTGCCCCATGATAGCTTCATAATAATCAGTATAATATGCAGATATATAAAAGATAAAAATATTAACATACAAAGATATGCGGCTTAATGGTAAAACTTACAACCCTTTTAAATAGTCGAGTTAGATATTGTCTTGAACAGTTAAAACTAAAATTCTATTTCAAAGATCAAACACATTTCTCGAATACCTCCTCATCCTCATCGGACAAAAATGTTACTTGTTAAGCTTAACATTAGGCAAAACTCTAAACGTCTGATTCAAGGGCCCTTCTCATTTCCACCTACAACTTGACTCTTACTGCCACATTATCTTAATGCGATGGGGATCCCCCCTAAACCCTCTCAAAATATTTCAAAAATAGTAAAATTATATAGAATCGCGTTTAATGTATGGTATAACACTTAAACAGTTAAATGGAGTAAAACTAAAAGTTTCTAAAGGTTGTCTGTTACGAAAAATTGTATGTATGGAGATTGTCATACAACCCCTTTTGAAGGCTTCCACTTTGTGAAAAAATTAATTGCAATTTTTTACATTTGGCTTAACAATGGTAGGTTTTTAAAATAAAAATGGAGAATATAAGGAGTTTATTGCCTTGTTTTGAAATTAGGAAAATTTAGACTGTTACGCGGTTGGTTTTCTTATTCAAAATTAGAAGAAACACCTGTAGCACCAAATATATATTTATATTAAAATCTTTTTAAAACTTTTTTTTACATGGTTTTGTTCTTGCTATATTATCGACTAGCGACACGCTTGCGGGTTCGCCTGCGTAAAGTACACGACTAAACTATTTCGATTTCTCGTCCGCCCGCGTTCTCACTTAAATCACAAACTTTGCTTAAATTTATAATTTAACTTTCTCATTTTCAAACCGATTGAATTCAAATAAACACAAAATGTTACGGAAACTTTACCACAATACAATAGCCGTTTCTGAGATATATAAAAGACAAAAAGAATTGAAAATAAAAAATGGTTGGATTTAGTTCATTATTACATTATCAATGTATACCCCTAATAATATATTTTTTATATATCTTCCATGTACAGACAGCGACCAGTTACATTTTCATCATATGTATAGATTAATTAAATATGACTAGTCGTCAAGTTGATATGTAAAATACAAGTTCCCCAAGCAACTCGTATACCACTTAGTACAAAATTGTTTGGCTAAATTCAACACTCTTGGTAATATTTATTCAAATCATTCAACTTCTAGTGATTATTCAAATTAGAATTAAATATATAGTAAGTAAAGTTATAATAGAAATTATAATTGTGGTGATTACTGATCAAGACATATTTAGAAAACGTATATAAATTTGAACGCAGCGGGATTTGAACCCGTTTTTGAAAACCGTTCAAGCGCTCTGACCGCTAAGCCATGCGTTCTACACGTAGTTCTATGCGTAGTCCACTCCGTTCTCCACTATCCGCCTGAATTCGAGACATTATCGAACCAAACAATTGTGGCTGAAGTCAGACGCTGTCCATGATGTTCTCATCATCTAGAACTTAAATGATCAGTAATCATATATATTTTTTAACACTTTTTAAAGTGTTATTCGCACACTAAGGAAATTGAACAAGACGTATTTAGAAAACGTATAAGAATTTGAACGCAGCAACAACAAAAATAAGTTGTGATAAGCGTATAAGAATTTCAATGTAGCTGGATGTAGAACGCATGGCTTAGCGGTCAGAGCGCTTGAACGGTTTTCAAGAGGCGCACGTTCAAATGCCGCTGCGTTAAAAAAATTATACGTTTTCTACATATGTCTTTTTCAATTGCTATAGAATAGGTTGAGTTTAAAAATCAAAACAATGAAGTTGAGATATAAAAGAGCAAATTTAAAACTCGAGAAAAGATGAATTTGAATGAATTAAAAGATGAATTTGATGTGGATAGTAATCAAATTTGAATAAAATTATGTTTGGACTTCAAAACCTATGCACTTAAATATTTATTTCCTTCAATCAAACGTTGCCATTCCACGTGTCTCCGAAGGTCAGCTTTCTATATTCCACCAGACCAGCGATATTTCATTATAGATCATTTAGAGACAGGACCTTATACAGAGTGTTTGAAAATGTTTAAAATGTTATTCAATTGACTAGCAATCATGTACAAGTTGCGATTATTATTACATTTAAATTATTTCAAAGCGCAGCGTTGAGTTCCGCTTAACACACAATGTTCAGATGTTTCGGGCCGAGAATGGAGCTACGCGTAAAGCAGTTTTTTAAATTAGTTTTATTTTCGATCGGACTAAATATAGATTAAAGTTTGTTTTAATTTCTATTGACTTCAAGCTTTGGGGCTTGAACTAAAATGAAAATATGAGGTAAAAAAATTGTATCCATATATTATAATATTTTAAACACTTTGAAGTAGCGCTGTTATAAACAAAAAATACATATATTTTATTCATATCTAAGGTGAATATACCTTAGTAGATAATTTATATTAATATGTGTAACTCAGCCTGTATAAGATAAATGCAGACATTAATATCATTCCGCTGCCATCCATCAAGTACAATCGCGTGGAATGAGAAGAGTTATGAATTATTATGTATATTAGCAAGGTATTCTAAATAAGCCTTTAGACAGTTTAGCTTTTTTTAACTAAACTTTATATGGAAAATTTAAATTATATGTACGTTACTATTTTATTTAAAATTAGATAAAATATAGTGAAGGCCACCGTGGCGGAATGGGATAGCGTTTGACTGTAAACATTGATAGGTTGTGGCTTCGATTCCCACTCGGGGGAATGATTATTATATTGAAAACATACTGGACTAAGCGAGCTAGGCCAAAGCGCGGCGTTGAGTTGCGCCACTCAACACGCAATATCTCGATTTCGGGCCGAAAATGTCTTAATATGTTCTCACTGAACATACTAAGCGGGATGAAGCGTGAAGCTACAAAAAATATAGTAAAACAGGAGTTTCCAAATTTGAAACATTGCATACAACAATCACAGACACTGATAATCACAATTTAAATATCTGTGCTCAATGTAAAACGAACCTGTTACTATCGGCTTTATAAGTTCTGATTTTTCTCAGAAAGGTATTTAATAAGCTTATAATAGTTTAGGCAGTGGCGGATTTACATATTTTCAAAGAATAGGCTGTTTTTGCCACCCTTATCAACATTCTAACATTTACCCACAAACACATTCGCATACACACACACATATACACACGCATACATACACACACACACATACATACACACACACACATACATACACACACACGTAGGTAATTATTACACATATTTTTGAAAACGTATAATTTTTTAACGCAGCTAGATTTGAACCCACGCCTCTTGGAAACCATCTAAAGGTTTTGAAGATTATTTTAGAAATTATTGCTATCCAAATATTTACAACTAGCTGTGCCCGCGATTTCGTCCGCGTTTCGGCCGGTCCAGCCGATTCTGAGAACAAACAGACAGACAGACATACATATGAATTTAGTATACAGCGGTTAGTTTAATATTTAAAACAGACACTTCGATTTGACTTCATCTTGAAATAAATTCACTTTTAGTATAATGTCATATGCTTGCCTTGCTTGCATGGGATTTACCTGATTTTTCTATCACTATCTATCTATCTCTGTATCGTTGTAATATAATCTCGCAAAGCAAACTTTAGACTCCCGTGTCGTCTTAAAAATTTGCACGTGTCCGGATCGGGTGACAAAATAATATTTTCATAACATGTACTTATTATCCTTGCCAGGACATCCTGAACCAGATGAGTTCGATCAGGAT
The DNA here is from genome assembly GCA_038994665.1 of Podotricha telesiphe. Classification (NCBI taxonomy): domain Eukaryota; kingdom Metazoa; phylum Arthropoda; class Insecta; order Lepidoptera; family Nymphalidae; genus Podotricha; species Podotricha telesiphe. Next base: position 957,070 of record JAOYRR010000440.1, on the reverse strand, counting down.
AACGACATTTTTTAATTTAAAAAAACTATTATTATGCGTAAAGTTGTATTTTATAGCATAGTACTTTTTTTTAGTTAAGTGTTGTATGTGAAATTGTAAAGATAGTAACGCTTTCTAAACACGACGTTTGTAGATCCAAATTTTACTTGGAGAAATATTTCTTATTTATGTCATATATATACACGATGCGTTATTAATAATACAGTTTAATTGTTAACGATTGATTGATTAAGAAATCACAAGGCATTAGGTCGATACCCATTTGCAGGACAAAAAAAATAATTGGACGTTCTAATGTGTGTATTTAAAGTATATATCGTCGATTGGGTGGTGACATGACTTCTTTGGTCAAATTGAAGAATGTGACATTTACGGATGTGAATAGATCTAAGCCATAAAATGACAATATATGATAATCCTACTAATATTATAGCTAGCTGCTAGCTGTTTTTTTTTAAAAGCCAGCCGAAAAAATAAAAATAATTTAATGTCATAATGTAATTTTTTTTCTTACGCTACGCTAATATAAGCTACTCGAAATATTAATCCTGCGCAGACGAAGTCGCGGGTATCAGCTAGACATGATGTCCTGACGTGACAACCTATAATTTAAATAAAACCGAAGAAATTCGTAATAATTTACAGGTAAATAACCTAATTACATAATTAAAATTATAACCAAAACAAAACCTGCCACTAACCCTGGACCTATATTACTTTTAGTACAATGCGTTTTTAACAAATCGCATTCGTTATAATTAACAGGTAAGTAACCTATCTACATAATTAAAATGAAGTCTCTTATTGTACGTGTAAATCCTAACCAAATAAAAACCTGCCAATAACTAAACCTGGACAAATAACTAAAGCAATATAGCTTTAAGTACAATGCCTTTTTAGCAATGCTAATGCCTTGAAAATTCGCAAAACATATACCCTCAAGCGTCTGTCCGCGTTCGGGTCGCGGTCGCGCACTCAGCGATGAGCGACTTCTTCCCCCACCTCACCCGCCGTGCGTCGGCCACGCCGTAGTATAGCGCACTCGGTTAAAATAATATTTGTCCGAATGAAACCCGTGAAAGACATTATATCTACTTTAAATACCAGAAGCGATTAAAGTATCTAACTACCATATTAATTTATTGACTACAATGGTTCATTATTTTGGCTTTAATGGCTTGAACATAAGATACTTACTTGATATTTTGGTCAATTCACACAATGTCTTTATAACTTGTAGCCTATGTGTTATTCTGATGTATAAGCTGGTAAGGTTAGCTTGTAAGGTTTCATTAAAATCCATTCAGTAGTTTCTACGTGAAAGAGTAACAAACATCCTTACAAACTTTCGCGTTTATAATATTAGTAGGATTGTTTGGCAAGAGAGAATACTACTTATTAAATATATTTCTATATTTCTATTAAGTATCTAAATAGTTTTTCACCGTATAAGTAACTTATGTATATCAGCGAGAAATTGTTTATTTCTTTTCATATGTGACTAGTTAGCTGTTTTCGCACAAACGAAGAGAGATATTTACAAATATATATTTTTTTTTTTTTTTTTTTTTTTTTTTTTTTTTTTTTTTTTTTTTTTTTTTTTTTTTTTTTTTTTTTTTTTTTTTTTTTTTTTTTTTTTTTTTTTTTTTTGGTTAAAATAATATTTGTCCGAATGAAACCCGTGAAAGACATTATATCTACTTTAAATACCAGAAGCGATTAAAGTATCTAACTACCATATTAATTTATTGACTACAATGGTTCATTATTTTGGCTTTAATGGCTTGAACATAAGATACTTACTTGATATTTTGGTCAATTCACACAATGTCTTTATAACTTGTAGCCTATGTGTTATTCTGATGTATAAGCTGGTAAGGTAAGCTTGTAAGGTTTCATTAAAATCCATTCAGTAGTTTCTACGTGAAAGAGTAACAAACATCCTTACAAACTTTCGCGTTAATAATATTAGTAGGATTGTTTGGCAAGAGAGAATACTACTTATTAAATATATTTCTATATTTCTATTAAGTATTTTAATAGTTTTTCACTGTATAAGTAACTTATGTATATCAGCGAGAAATTGTTTATTTCTTTTCATATGTGACTAGTTAGCTGTTTTCGCACAAACGAAGAGAGATATTTACAAATATATATTAAAAAAAAATTGGCTTTAAAAATATACGCGTTCTGGACTTAAATTAATCCCAATACAATTAGAAACCATTCTTTTTTATGGGCAAATCGTTTTTCGTTAGTGTTGATAATGATAATTAGTCGTATTTTAGTCAGAAATAGATTCTTTTATTGATTTTTTTGTAAGCTTTCTGCCGTTTTTCTAATTGAGATACGAGTCTAACAACAATGATGCCCTGAAACTATCACTTGCGTTCATATTAATTTCTTTACCGAATATTTCATTATTTTGTTTTCTTTTTGGTAGTCTTGTTTTTAGGTATTTGCTGTAGTGCTTTGACTGTTTATTTTGTTTATTCTTTTCAATAAAACATTTTGCATCACAACCATTTAATACAATTTTGAAAGAATTCCCGTTTCGTGTCCTGTCACAGGCCCTTCGATAAAGTCATCCCTGATTGTGATGAAGCTTCGAAGCTTCAGAAATTCTTGGTGTGAAATCGATTTCACACCATGAATTTCTCAAACTATTACATGCATCCTCTTTAGCAGTTTAAGGTATAAGATATACTCTCGTCTAGTCTAATCGATTTTTCGCTGAATTTAGGCTAATCCATGAAATGCTAAGAAGTTTCATATCTTTTCTATGTTATTACAGCTTATTGTACCTTTGCAAAATTTTATCTTATACAAAAGTATTCTAGTTCAAAAAAAACTAAAGCGTCCTTTTTTAATAGCTACATGCATCTTCCATTTATAGGAGGTAGGCAGCGAAAACCTAGTGTCGAGGCACTCCCAAAAATAGTTCTCGATTTTTCACTCATTTTTAGGGAGTACAACTGATTGACGAAATGAAAATGGCCTCTTGGAAACCGTTCAAGGCGAGGCGAGGCGTGGGTTCAAATCCCGCTGCGTTCAAATTTTTATACGTTTTCTAAATATGTCTTTTTCAATTTCCTTAGTGTGCGACTAATGTTAAAAATGTGAAAAATGTTAAAAAATGGTTAAAATAATCATCCTCCAAAATCGGAAATAGATCGCGTACTAGCAGATACGGTCCCAATGCATAGCGATGGCATCGATATTTCCCAGCAAGTAGCAATAACACTGGCTAGCATAGAAGGCCAATTAATTTAAATAATATTAGAATCGACATTGAAAATTACAACATTCGTATTATAGTACAATGTAGGCTGATTGATAATACTACTTCGCGTGAGAATTATGTGGTCTCTTTTTATTTAAAGCTGCCTGTTCATGATGCGACAGTTTCCTAATTTTTTATTGTATATTGTGAAATATTAAGCAGTAAGTAATATATAATATATATAGAAGAAGAAACTCATGTATGAAATTTATTAATTTAAAGCTGGCTATTCAAGACAGAATGTACTTGTGACCTTTTTTTTAAGACTTTTAATTATTTGTAACTATTTAAATTATTATTTGTAATCATTTCTTTATACAAGCTTATGATTATTTGTCGGTGAGGACAGAAGTTAATAAATTGCATTGATTAATTTGGGTTTTTAAATTAACTTATTTAGACCTGAATATTAATATATCCGTCACTATTTTAAAGTTATCCATACATAAAATTACTTAAATAATAAAAGAAAACTCCTGTACTCCTGTCTGACTATCCTAGTGAGGATATCAAGACTATGCTATCAAATTGTCATCAGATCCGGCCATATGTATCAATTTATTATGCAAAACGGATAAAAAATAAATGAGCCTTTTTTTACATAAATACAAGGGAAGTTAATAAAATTGAATTATATATTTAAAAATATATAATTTCGGAAGGAAAGTGGAGAACGGAGGGAGTGTCTTGACACTAGGTTTTCTCTGACTACACCAATTTACTCTGCTATACGGGGAAAAAGCGATTAAAAAAATTGTCTTCACAACAGTGAACAGTAAACTTTAAATTTACCTATCAATAAAGTAACAAAAGCGTACAAAAGCTCTTTAACAGATGACTAACACTGCGTCAATGAGAACGATTGTGTGTCGATCGTTGACTTGTTATTGGTTTGTGTTTTGTAATAATATGTTAAAACATTTCTTAGATAGTGTTGAGACACTCTACTCTCCACTTCTTGCGCGTTTAAGGGTATTGCGTATTTATTTGGTGGAGAAACGGAAAGTTGCGAAGAAAGCATAATAATTTCTTTGATTTTCGCGATTATTACACATTTTGAAATTAAACTATTTTAACTGCGTAAAATTTTGGTACGGAAACTACATTTTTAGAACCCTTACGGGACTAAAAATTTAGTTTTCGGGGCCCCGTAAGTGAAGTAGTGATATTCACACGTTTAGTAAGAGAAAAACATTTTTAGAAAACGTTAAAAACATTTGTACCAGCAGGAGTCGAACCTGCGTAGTCAGAGGTAACCAAGTGCCAAGACACTCCGTTCTTCACTTTCTATGAGATATCAAAAAATTGCTTGTTGAGCACCGGAACTCAACGCCGCACTTAATATTATCTGTGCGGAGAAAGGAAAATAATTTAAATATTTCATATGATTATATTTCCTTCCAGGGGGAATCGAACCCACAACAGTCAGACTCTGTCCCACTGCGTAACGATAACCTCAGTTTTTAAATTCAATTATAAGAAAATTACAAAATATAATATAAACAACAATTCGCTGAAACATTGAATTACAATGTTATTTTATAAAAAAAAACACGTATTTTCCAAAGATATTTTCTCTTAAATTACATAGATCAAAGCTTTTCGATGAAGTTTGATGTTTACCGGAAACGGCGAGCCGGCCATCTTGCCTTGGGACCGGAAGTAAACGTTTCGAGGTGTCAGCGATTGATAGTAGATCTAGGAATGTTAAGAAAAGTCAATTATAAAAATATATTTCTTTATTAATTTTACCTATCACTAATTTTTTATCTAGTTTAACTTCAATTTATATATATTATGAGCTAGGCGGTGGAACTCAATGCCGTATTTTGTCCAACAAAACAAAGGACTTTCTACATTAATATACTGTGTTTTGTATAAGAACTCACTATGGTAATTAAATCTCAATTGCACCTCAATTGTGTATTTAAGATTAACCTTAAAAACGACTTTACCTATTAATACTGAGTGTATACAGCTTCACGCCTTTTCCCGCATAGCAGGGTGGTCAGAAAGAACCTTGTGTCAAGACACTCCGTTTGAAATCGGAGGCATTGCGTCTTGAGATGGCGAAGCTCAACTACGTGCTTTGTCGTAGCTACCAGAGCGGAGAAAAGAAAGTATTTCTAAATATAATTATTCCCCCGAGTGGGAATCAAACTCACAACTAATCGGGCATGCAGTGAGACACCGTAAGACGACGACCAATACTGAGTTTAATTGCGAAGATTATAAATGATACTTTATATAGCACTGGAACTGTTGACTGGTAAAATATGTGTTGCCATAGCGACGTGTATGTCATTTTATACAAAAGTGTACGTCAAGCACATTGTAGTGTGTTCTATACCTTATGTGTAATATAATAAATATTGGTTTTCTCAATTTGTACATATATAACAAACTTTAACTACGCGAAAAGTAGTCAAAGCTTTTCCTTCCAGCTGAGAATTGAATCTACAGCCATTCCTATATATATATATGTATATATATATTTATACCCACTATACCGTGTCTATGCAACTTTATAGTCTATATCTAGTTAGACGCGTCCATCGGAAGCAGGCGTGGCGGGCTTTTACAATATTGCCAGATGCTAGTTTGTTTTTCTTTTTTCATCTATTAGAACATGTAAATGTGAATTATTATTATTAAATGCATAAAAAGTTGCATTGTCATAATGGTTCATCTTTTTGATGTATGTTGTAAAATATAGACTCAAAATATATTATGGAAACTATATTATGGGACAGCGTATTGCTGTAATTGCTATTGGTTGTAGGTTCGATTTCTCCCAGAAGGAAATATAATCATATATAAGTATATATTCATATTTTAATTATTTTCCTTTCTCTGCACAGATAAAATAAAGTGCGGCTCTTAGTTCCGCTGCTCAACAAGTAATATCTTGATATCCCATAACAAGTGAAGAACGGATTGTCTTGACACTTGTTTTTCTCTGATAACCCAGATAGTGACTACGAGAAAAATCGTAAAGCTGAATTTAAATGCTACGAGGCCGGTTGCCAAAAGGCACAGGTTACAGTCAAATAATTTAATTATTTTAATTTTTCCGTTTTAGTGAACGAGACAAAGAGTAGCTTTGAGTTGCCAATCCACATGCAATGTCGAAATAACAGAACGTGACACTAGGTTTTCTGACATCTTTGCGATGCTGGAAAAAGGTGAAGCTAAAAAACCTATACATATATTATTCCGCCCAAAAATACTGTATTGATGTTAGTGTGTGGAATTAAGCAGTCGATGCTCATTAGGAAAGCATATTATATTATATATTTGTGAACTCATTATATAATTAAATTTAAAAAAAGTAACTGTCGAGGTTTTAGCGGCTTATTCTGAGCAGAACTGCCTGCCGTTGGTAGCTCTCTTAGAGACAGTACTGATATTTCTATATACCAACAAATTGAAATCAGAATATTTTAACTTAAAAATTTTAGTAAATAACACGTAATACAATTTTTTATTTATATCTATAGGTATAAATTAAAAATTGTATTACGACTATAATAAAATTATCGAGGAGACGAACCGGAGTTCATGACAGCTCGCCAAATTAGTACGGTAAATTGGTCGTTGGAACTTTTCTAGTTCTTGAGCGGACACTGCGGATTGGCAACCGTAGCGTAGAGCGTCCTCCAGCTGGAAGAAGAAGGTTGCCGGATTTTGCTGGATGCAGAAGGCGGAAGACCGGGACCTCTGGCGCATCCTGGGCTAGGCCTACGAGTTTCCAGCAGTACAGACAGACAGGAATAGGTTGAATTGATGTAAGCTACGACGCTATATCCTCCGCTCTCAGCTCAGATAACAGCGATTAAAGAATCGTAAACCTTATTTTTTTATAGTTTCACATTTTTTCGTAATAGCAAGCTAAGCCGAAAGAAACTAGTGCCAAGACACTCCAGTATCCGCTTTCCACCCGAATTCAACACGTTGCATGTCGAATAGTAACACTAAATAGTAACACATTGTTGTAATATGAATACAATTATGAATCATTATTGCGAGTGGATATTGAACTCTGAACCAGAGTGTTTGTAATCAGGCCTTATCCCATTGCGCTACAATGGCCTGAATAACTCAATTTATGTGGTACATAATATTTTGATTCGGCTTTACGCTTGATCCTGCATAGTACCGAAGTCAGGGAGACCCTAGTGTCAAGACACTCCGTTTCCCACTTTCCAAGAGAAATCAAGATATTGCGAGAGATAGTGGCGGAACTCAACGCCAAGTTTTGTCTTGCCAGAACGAAATCAATATAATTTAAATATAATCATTAATTCTGGAGATCGCCATCACAACCAATAAATAGTATTCAAGAAAATATTTTATTCAATAAAAATCAATTTTTGGAGAACAAAATGTCTTTACACTAGGACATTTATGTACCCTAGTTTGTGCGGGAGATAAATTAACCTAACCCTAACCTAAAAAACATATATATAAAAGCTAGTTTTGATAGTTTTCATTGCTCCGCTTTTATTTTTATGTGAGTGGAGTAATAGTGAAGCAGTGGAGTGAATCTTGACACTATATTCTCTCAGACTACCCTACTATATTTTTTTAACATTTTTTAAAGTGTTATTCGCATACTTAGGAAATTGAAAAATACATATTTAGAAAACCGTTCAAGGCTCTGACCGCTAAGCTATGCGTTCTTGAACGGTTTTCAAGAGGCGCGGGTTCAAATCCTGCTGCGTTCAAATTTTTATACGTTTTCTAAATATGCCCTGCTATACTTGAAAAAGCGTAAAGCTGTTAAAAACAAGCAATTACACTAAAAAAATACATTTTGTACGATTCACAAGAATCGATTGATTAGTTTAAAGTTTATTTATAATCCGCCTCCGCAACAAGCTTTTTGATCTAATTTCTATTTGATCTCGATTAAAAATATAGAAGTGTTAAAGATAGTGACGACGGCTTAATTGAAAGAGTAATGCCAGATTTTACGTATGGATTTGAGTAATAAATTGTCGACGTCTGTCTGTAAACGCATTTGTTGGTGCGATTCGGGTAAAATAATGTGTTTTTTTTCGGTTTCCGGTCTGGTAGCACAAAGCGCGGCGTTGAGTTCCGCAACTCGCAAATGCAACTCCGGCGGAATATTGAGACGACTGTTTTGACTCTGAGTTAGTTAAAAAAATTACATAGATTTTTTGTTTTTTTGCACCTCCATAATAATAATATATTGTGATATAATGTTTTTTACTCTTAGCATGCCTATGTATGGGTTTACTTTGAATCAAAGGAGGTTGTCATTTTAGGCACGTGATCTTAATTTATGGCCATTTTGTCTTTTTTCTCTTTTTTTGTAGAATATACACTCTGTTTTCTTTTTACCCTTCATTACTATATTAATATTTAATGGTTTTTTTCTAATGACAAGTATGAAATTTACACTCAAAAAATATTAATATGAAAAAGAAATGCAGATAGCTAAAATTTTTGTAAAAAATTTTTGAAATTTTTTTCCCCTCCCATCAAAACATCTAGTTTAGAGTTATTGCGTGTAGTATAACCCAACGTTGAACTGACTACTACTACAGCTTCACGCTTTTTCACGCATAGCAAAGTAGTCCGAGAGAAAGCGTCAATACACTTCGTCCTCCACTTTCCACTCAAAATTGAAACAGTGCGTATTGAGTGACGGAGCTGAATGCCGCGCTTTGTTTTGCACTAGAGCGAAGCTAAGAAAATAATTTAAATATAAACACTTCTCCGAGTGTGCATCGAACTCACAACCGAACCGCTAAACCTAATGTAACTATTTCCTGTACAATTTGAATATAATACCACATTCAGTTAGCACTGAGCCCCAAAGATCATCAATTTCAATACAATTACAAAAACAATTTTCAACACCCTCAATATTTCTTAATACTAAACCCATTATGATGTTATTATTTGCAATTAATATTATGTTTTTTGAATGAGATTGAGACATCGCCTGTAGCGGGATTGTGGTAATAACTTACGCTAATGTATAGAATATTTCACCTTAATAGATGTTGGATTGTAAGAAGAACCGGTTGGCGCTTGTTTTCGTTTTAAAGCACGACACGGTGTTTGTTAGAAAAATGTGCGGTTTTAATGAAAACTAACCTGGGCCTGTGACTTGGTCCGTGTGGAATTCTAATATAAAAGTAGCCTAAGTTACTTCTTATTACATCAACTATCTGCCAGTTTGAGTGCCGTCAAAATTGATGCAGTCACGCTTAACCCCTAACGCAAAAAGTGGGGGGGGGGGCGATGTCGATTTGTGTGTGTGTGCATGTGTGTCTGCTGTCTGTGGCATCGTACCTCTCAAACCGATGGAATGATTTCGATGCGGTTTTTTTTGATTCGGATGCCTGTTTCCTTACGATGGTTCTTAGTTGCATATGTTTAGTATAAAAAAGACCAGAACTTTGAAGAGAATCAGCTCTTTTCTACAATGGTGTAAGGCTATATTGACATAAAATTGAATAATTTTAAGGCTTCACTTTTTTTCCGCATAGCGGGGTAGTCACAGAAAACTTAGTGTCAAGACACTCCGCTCTCCATTTCCTGCCTAAATCCGGTATATTGCGTGTTGAATGGTGGAACTCAACGCCGCGATCTGTCTCGTCACAAGAGCGATGAAACAATTAAATTATGATTTTTCCCCCGAGTGGGAATCGAACCCACGACCTGGATATCGATGGCCTCAAACACTTTTAACTCTTTCTATACTAGACATTATAGGATAAGATATTATATATGTTATAGTATAATGAGTGCACTCTCCCATTTATGCATTGAATTTCTACGAAACATTAGAAATGTAACTTGCATTTAACGTACTAATTGTGTGTTTTTGTAGCTCGAATATAAAAAATGAGACGTTTCTTCCATCCATGTCCAAAAATAATAATTAACGAAGAAATTATTGTGTTATAATATATATTTGTTATAATAATAAATAGTAACTAGAAGCCCCGTAGATTCTTTTTATTTATTTATTTTGATGCGTAAATTACGCGTTGCCTTAGCAACGTGCAAGTCACTTTTTACTAATTATATAATATAATTGAAACAATAGTACAAATCTATATATATATATATAGATTTGAAAATTAAATATTACGTGAGGAAAATAGCTTAGACTATAGAATATTAAAAGACCTAGCAATATATATATTTTTTAACATTTTTTAAAGTGTTATTCGCACACTTAGGAAATTAAAAAAGACATATTTAGAAAACGTGTAAAAATGCGTTCTTCGTAATTTGAGATTTGAACCCGAGATTTGAACCCACGCCTCTTGAAAACTGTTCAAGCGCTCTGACCACGTTAGCGTTACGCATGGCTTAACGGTCAGAGCGCTTGAACGGTTTTCGAGAGGCGTGGGTTCAAATCCCGCTGCGTTCAAAATTTTTATACGTTTTCCAAATAGACCTAGCATGAGTAAAATTCAAACGCATGATTTAACAATATATAGTTTATGCCCTCAATAGTTTGGTCAGTTATTTGATCTTTAGATGAATATTTGAAATAATATTTTATATCTTCTTAAGAAAATTTCTGAACGTTCCATAAATAATTCCACAAATTTGCAACGTTTAGGGAAATATCTCTGAGTCCGGGGATATTTTCATCTATATCTATATATTTTTGAAATCAGCAGGATTCCTTTACTTCATCTCACATTTCTGCTGAGGTGGTAATAAGTTCGCCGTATCAGCTAGTATTAAATATTTTTATACAAAATAATACAAATACATATTACTTGTCAAACAGTTGTTAGTTTAAGTATGCGAAAATTAAGTAATATTTTTTTGTAAAAAGCGGAAAAATATCAATATACTCGATTTTATAAAATAAAAGTTAGTAAAGAAACTTGATTCGCAGGCTTTTTAATTAGCAAATTTAATTCACGACTATATTTTCATTTATTTTAAATATAATATCTCTTCATTATCGTGGCATGGTGGGTACAAGCACAATCTATTTAAGGCAATATAATTTTTCCCACTGTCGTCAAAACCTAGTGGCGGTTAATCGATGAATCTGATAAGCTTTATTAATTACGTATATTATTCTACACATATTTAGTCAAATTAAAGGTATTTTATATATTTTATTAAATTTTCTTAATTCATAGATATAAATCTATACAAATAAATAAAATTGGAATGTCACTTTGTAATATTAAAATAACCGCTTTGTGCTTAATGCATTTGTATGTATACACGGGGTACATATACGAAAAAAACATTTTTTACAACTTATGCCTGTCTCTTTGTCGGTTTGTTCCGGCTGATCTCTGATTTCGACCAATTTCGACGGGAGTGTCACTGGCAGATAGCTGATGTAATAAGAAGTAACTTAGGCTACTTGTATTTTTGAATTCCACGTGGATGAAGTCGCGGGCACAGCTAGTTGTTGTCTAAAGGTGTGTAGTGTTATCGATTTCGAATAAATCAGAAAGAGTGGTGAACTTAACTTAAATTCGGTATTTTTATATTTTTAAGCATTTCAGTGATCATCGAGGAGGGTATAGTAGCGGAGAAATGTGGCCGTTTCTATGGCAACAAAGTATACTCACAAATTCTTCTGAATTTTTTGCATTCCTATTTTAATTCGCTTGTTACCGTCTGATTTGTTCGAAAAATAGCACGCGTGTCCCGATCCAATGACAATAAAATTTGATGTCCTTGATAGAGACTAGATAAATTCAAACTCGTCCATTTTAGTCCAGAGTGAGAGTTTAGAGAAATATAACAGTTTCCATGGCAACAATCATCGTTTCACAGCCATGGTAACAAATCTCATACAATATTTCGTTTTTTTTGTACCACTGTATGGATGAATAATTTGAAATATAAAAATTTCTCATCAAAACAGAGCTAAGCTGTCAATGTAACGATCGATATCTGAGATCGGTATTATCGACAGTAATTGCTGTTGTACAACTTGGATCGCCTCTCAACGGGCGATTTGGGTGGCATTAAGAATTTGTAGACAGGGCAAATAAAAAAAAACAAAAAAAAAATATAAAGTGTTTTTAAATTTTTTAAATGTGTCATTAACCCACTTAGGAAATTGAAAAACATAATAATTAGAAAACTTATACAATTTGGAACGCAGTTGGAATCGAACCCGCGCCTTTTTATATGTTTTCAAAATATAGTATGTCTTTAATGGCATGTATTTCCAGTAGCTAGTGGACACGAGTGCACTTGGAAACAAGCATGGAAAAATGGCGGAACATCTTACAACGAGCTGTAACTGCCACTTTTAATTGAAACTGCATGTTGAACACTCCGTCAGGAGTGATACGAACTAGAAAAAAAATCTAGTGTTTGTAGTGTAGGCTTAGAGAACATAAAGCCGCCGAAAATATAAAACAGCTATAATAGATCACGCGGGCAAATCCGCGTGTGGGTTGCTAATGTACAAGCAATGTAAGCGTGAAAATATTTAAAATTGATATTCTAAAATAAAAAAATATAACTTTTTTTTAAAGAGGCGAAGTGTAATAGTTTCTTACAGTATACGCCATGGTCGTGGGTTCGATTTAAACTGGAATGATTATATTTTATTTATTTTCATGCAGCCGCTTTGGTAACAAGAAAAGACGCTTTCAGGCCATTGAACGCGCAATTTTGGATTTGGGCTGAAATGGGAGAACGAAGTGCCTTAAAACTAGGCATAAATAATAATTTTTATTATTTTATTTTTTAATAAAATGATATATTGTTTTTAATTTTAATATAATTTTCCTAAAATATTAATAATTTCCCAAATAAAAAAAGGTATATATTTAATATAATTAAATTCCACATCTATAACTTACAACGTCTATATAAGTGAAGTCAGTCCAGAATGACGCAGCACTGGAGGGCCGCGGTCGGTCACTGCAGTTCACGGATATAAAAACATTCAAAGATTAATATATTTTTATTTATTTATTATGAGTTTTACATTTTTTTCTGTATATCAGGATAGATAGGGATAGCCTAGTGTCAAGATACTGCGTTCTCCACTTTTCGCCCGAATTCAACACATTGTGTGTTTAGTGGCAGAACTTATAGCTGCGCTTTGTTTTGTCCCCCAGACGAGAGGAATTATTTTTATATAATTAAATCAAGATCATTGTTCCAAGTGGTAGTCGAACCCCCAACCAATCGTATTTACAATCAGATGCTGTTCCACTGCGCCACTACGGCCTTTTATTTATCTATAAACATTTATAAAATTATGTATATATATTTATGCAGACTTCTGTTCATATATTTAGTGTTGAATGTCACAAAATAGTATTTACCTGTGATGCAAGAAAAGTGTGAAGTTGAAAAAAAAATACAATCGTCTGGAACATCTTATGTGGTCTAAGAGACAAGAAAGTTACCATCTTAACGAAAGCTATTATAATTTTGGGTAAAAAATTCATAAAAACTGATCGTGAATGGAATTAGTATTTCATAAAACCATAAAGTTTAAGCAAGCGAAGTTTCGGCAATCAACTAGTGTACACTATAATAAAGAAATGATCTAAGAATAAATGTCGCATCTAGAAAGACATAAGTCGGTGCTACCGAACTTTTTCTATAACAGACGGGCAAACAAAGAGTGTCTTCGTAATGATAGCGGCTGATATCTATCTATATGCCGACAGATCACCAACGAACTAATATTTCTATTATTAATTATATTATTTAATATTTTTTTATGGATTTTGAGAAAAAATGTCTTTAAAGAGGAACGTCACGCTTCACGCTTTTTCCCGCATACCAGAGATAACCTAGTATCTTAGACAGATTCCGAGAGGCGCAGTTTCAAATCCCGCTGTGTTAAAATTTTTATACGTTTTCTAAATGTATGTGTTTCACTTTCCTAAGCGTGTAAACAACACTTTAAATAAAAAAAAATGTTAATAACCTAGTTTCGAGACACTCCCTTCTCCACTTTCCACCTGGATTCGAGACATTGCGTGTTGGGTGGCGAAGTGAAGAGGAACTAATAATATGATAATATAATAATACATAATAGTTTGTTTTCTTGTTATCCTAGTCGTTATAGTACATTTATGATATGGAAATGTTGTATTTTATCAGTAAAATATGATTTCGTTGTAAAGCTTTATATTTGGTAAGAATGAAAGTTAAAAATATTTAGTTTGTCACCTATTGTCGAATTATTGAGGATAGCGTCCTAGTCGACTTACCTAAGGTCTGTCATAACAATTATAGGTTTGCCTTTAGGGGGATGAATTATATATTATAAGTACATTAAATCATGATGCGAAAAGGCTTCTGCCGAGAAATACACTAGAAATTTTAATACACTAGAAGACTCATTAACGCGTTATAATTATATGAATTGCAATCTCTATGTCACTTTATTCAAAAGTGTATGTCAAACACATAGTAGTGCGTGTAATATTTATTTTTTTAATTTAATGTCCTGATATTGTTTTTTTTTTAAATGGCTTTTTTGCCCTTCTTCTCCATACAAACTTTAACTAGGCCCATCGTCTGACTCCTCAATTCCCATAATTTTCATAAAAGAACTTGTAATGTTTTTCTTCACTTATTAATATTGCAAATTACATTTCTACTCTATCTATAATAAGCTACCATCATTATTTCAGTTCAAAGTGCACGCTAGACTGAAATATAGACGCATTTCAGAACCTAGGTAGTCCGAAATGGACTGAATTATTGAGTGCCTGCCGAAGAGACCTTTTTAACCTGAATAGGCAGCTGATTTTAAATTACATTTTCATTTTGCCTTTTTCACAGTTTTGAGAATCTGTAAATTTATATAGTATTTGGAAGGTTTGATATAATAATTTTAATTTTTAATTACTAATATTATTATCTGAGGCCATCATGGCGAAGTGGAATGGCGTCTGACTGTAAAACGTTTGGTTGTGGGTTTGATTCCCAAAAAGAGAAATTATTTTCATTTCTTCGCTCTGGTGCCAAATACAAAGCGCGGCGTTGAATTGCGCCACCAACTCACAATGTCTCGGATTTCATCAAAAAGTTCCAACGCCCTCTACGCCCAAATGGATACGATAAAAAACCATGAGTGAAGTAAAGTTGAATTTAATAAGGAACGTCTATATTTTAAACATATGGAAAGTTATTATCATAACTAGTAGACCTGTTAAGACCTTAGAGGCTTATAGGTATGTCAATTCATACAAAAGTGTACGCCAAACACATGACAGTATGTGTAATAATTATTACATTTAATGTAATATGAACGGAAATCGTGGTTGAGTAGGCAGAGTATAACTGTTAATGCACGGTTGTAGGTCTGGTTCCCACTGGTGGCAAGATGTGAATATATCACATTGTTTCATTTTTCCCCTCTGGCATCTAAGACAAAGCTTGGTGTTAAGTTCCGCCACTTTAGACACAATATCTCGAATTCGAGCCGAAAGTGGAGAATGGAGTGTCTTAAAACTAGGTTCCCTTTGACTAACCTTCTGTGCTGCTTTTTTAAACATAATGTATTTCTAATGCATAATAAAAAAAACATCGACATTCCGCAGTACGTTTCCATAATTTTCGTAAATATGGTGCCTTAAAAGCTTTTCCTTCGCGTATTATTACCTCAAATACCAGAACGTCCATTCAATAACTTTAAAACCAATATCGATCCAGACAGTGTTAAATTCATTTTCTTTGTGTGCTGTTGAAAATTCCTAAGCTAGCCCATGGTCCGTACATTGAAAACGTCTGCGGGAAAATACTGATAATGTAACTATGAAATGATTCAGAGTGCATGTCAGACTGCCAAAATCCCGCCGTTGGTGCATCGAGAGCAACATTATTGAGTATATATTTTTTAGCTTCACACATCTTCGACCTACAGCAGTGTAGGCAAAGAGTCCGTTTTCCCTCTCAATTTATGACATTGTATACTGAAACACGGAACTCAACGCCACCCTTTGTCTTACCAGAGCAGATTAACGAGAATAATTTTAATATAATATTTTTTTGTTAGTGGCGATTGACCACACAATCGCTTTTACAATCAGACGCTGACCACTGCACCACGATGGTCGCGAACCACATATTTCATAGACAACGTCGTGACACCGTTGACCTGTGTTTCATTTAACGCGCGATGGCTTTAGGCCTTGATCTTTGATTATGACGGAATGATTATATTTAAATGAATTTAGTTTTCCCGCTTCGGATTAAGCGCAAGGAAAGTTATTGCTAACATTTCCTAAGTAGTATTTCCACACTTACTTATCCTAAGTGTGGAAATAATACTTTAAAAGTGTGTTCGTCGTGTTGTAAAAATCTCTCTACAGAAATGCTAACAACACAAATGTAACAAGTGTACCAGAATCTCGGCGTAGCTGGATGTAAAACGCATGTCTTAGGGAGATCGAGTAGAGTAAAAAAAATATTGCACAATTTGTAACTGTATTATTTGTACATTAACAGGCGATGAAATCTTTTTTAATACTTTTTACGAAAATTATTTGGATTCCTCCTAAAATTTAACATAATATAGAGCTAAGGAAGTGCAGTAATCACATTTTTTTTTATTACACACGGTAACATGTGTTTGGCATACGTTTTTGTATAAAGTGTATACTTTCTAGAACAACACATATCAAGCAACTAGTACCAAAACTATCTAATCTTTTAGTCATCTTATACTCTAGAAGTTTGACTTCTATCTTGTGAAAGCTGCACTCATATTTTTTTAAATTAGTTGTATTTTATTATTAACAGTGACTAGTTTGACTATAATTTAGACATATTTAGAAAACGTATAAAAATTTGAACGCAGCGGGATTTGAAGCCGCGCCTCTTGAAAACCGTTCAAGCGCTCTGACCGCGGAGCAATGCGTTCGTCATCCAGCTACGTTGAAATTGTTATACGCTTATTACAACTTATATTTGTTAAAATCCCGCTGCTATTAATTATTAGTACGTTTTCTAAATATGTCTTTTTCAAATTTCTAAGTGTGCGATTAACACTAGAAAAAAAAATGTTAAAAAATATATTGACTAGAGTGCCTCAATTTTAGGTACATTAACAAAAAAAAAAGAAGTCCCGCTGTAATTCTCGCACCGGTTCTTCTCAGGTCTGACCTATTAAATTTAGTGGTGAATTGTTTGACGTTTAAAAAATCAAGTGATTGACTTTTTTGAAACAAAATTATTTGACGGTGTTTAAAAATAAATAAAATTAATCCTTTGAACTAAGTGTACCACCAACTTAAAGAACCTGGAAAACCGTAGCCTTAGTAACAGACGGACTCCGCTTTGACTATCGATTCATATTTTAGTGATGTGCCTTAAAAATACGAGTTATTATTATGTGGATACACTTTTCTAGCGTATTTGGTAATAAGATAAGTAAGGGTGTCGGTAGCAGGTTAAAATGTTATGTAACGATTTGTTTTTTGTTCTATTTATTTAATTATTAAATCTTCTTTTTTTGAGCTTTTATTTACTTTGAACCGTATTTTATCCATGTGGAGCTTTCTAATTATAATTCATTGGAAATTGTTACTACTTAAGACAAAATTCAATGTCAGAATAAATTCAATATGGCCGCCGCACAAAATGACGTATTACATATTTTTTTGTACAACGAAGTGTAATTTGGAGTCAGTGTTAGAGGCTGATCGGGCGTGGGTTTAATGTCCACTTGAAGGAATGATTATATTTAAATTCACTTCTCCGCTCTGGCACCTAAGAGAAAGCGCGGTGGTTGGTGACTTCCACTGAAAATGGAGCAAATCTTGACCCTAGATATTTTGACTGTCCTGCTGATAAGGCGTGAAACTGGAAGTAAAGAAGTATATAACATAAGTATCAATATTAAGGCATTCGAAGCACAATAATTGATGGAAAGTTTCAAAATGTAAACTAAAGTAAAGCGAGTAAAGGCAAGGCGTGTTGTTGTATAAAGACTGGCGCTAATGATCAAAAGTGGGGAAACAGAGAATGTGAAGTGAGGTGGATGAACAAAATATATAAATAAAAGAAATTTAATGTGAGGGATTAAAAAATGGATGATGTGAATCCAATTTCGCATTATAATTCTTCACAAAACGCGGCGTTGAGCTCCGTTACTCAGCACGCCACGAATTCAGACGGAAAATGAATAACAGTGTCTTGACTCCATCAAATGACTCATAATTTAAAGTTTTTTTTTATAATTAGAGGGCTTAGCCTCGAATTAAAACCATTCATCCATATTCACAATCACGGCTTTTGTTTCAAGTCTATAATTCAATTTAGATTAAATCATTTGTTTTTTAGGTCATTTTCGACTGTTTAAGTAGGTTTATTTACAGACTACGTCCAGCCATCATTTAACTTGAATGCGTATTGTAATATATAAATAAATACTCCTAAAATAAAAATCTATCAAAATCTATCAAAAAGCTATTTATTATAAGCATTTTCGAATTGTCAATTAACATAAAATGTCAGTATTGTCAGTCAGAGCAGCACATACCGCTTCTTACCGCAGCTTACCTAGTGTAATAACACTCCATTGTCCGCTTTCCACCAGAAATCGAAATATTGCGCGTTAAATGATATAATTCAACGCCACTCTTTTTGTTACTAGAACGAAGAATTAAAAATAATCGAAATATTATCAAATCTCCGAGTTGGGATCGAACCCACCACCAACCACCACCCCGTTTACAGTCAGACGCTTCCACTGTGTTACTGCACTGTCAGTGCCATATTTACTATTCCTTTTTTTATATATATATTCACAATTTTAAATAAACAATTTAGATATGAACCTGCTGAATACTTAAGTAAGTTCTGAGAAAAGATTTATAAAAAAATCATCCCTTAAAAGGTTGAGCTTTCTGATTTTATCACGTAGGGAAATACCAAGTATTGCTCTCTCCATTGCCCGCTGGGTACCTTGACCCTTCTAATAAGACACATAGTTAGCGACCACATCTCGCCTTAAAATAACCTAATAATAGAACAACTATTTGTTTCTATTTGTTTTAAAATTAAATCTCTTTATAATAAAATAAATTTGTTCTTAGAGAACGTATAAAATTTTTAATGGTGAAGTGTACAGTGAAAGCTCGAACCCGGGCCCTCTTGGAAACCGTCCAAGAGCTCTGTCCGCTAAGCTATACGTTATATCCAGCGACGTCGAATTTTTTGTAGTTAGTTTCTCAGTACTAGCCACCGGCTTGCGGTGGCTTCGCGAACCAAAGCAATTTAGCGTATTTTTGACAGCTTTTTCATAAAACAATGAAATTCTGGAAATAATCTGAATAAAATGTAGCCTATGTTATTAAGTAAAATTTCATTACAATCTATTATATAAAATTTTAACCCACGCTTGACCGTGATGACGTCACAGACAGACAGAACTACTATTTTGTATAGATTGCTTTTTAGGAATATATAATATGAATATTGCTAAAGGCATGTACTGTTCTTATTCTACTCTATGTATCTTACTGTTAAATATACAATAAGACCTTATACTTATAAGCATTGTGTTGCAATAAATATTTTGAATTTGAATTTCCCGGAATAGTCCACGTACCTATACTACGCCGTACCGTATGAGTATTTTTTGTTAATTTTTATTTTCCGATATCTTCCGAAATATTTGTTTAAATTATTTAGAGTTAATGACACAAATATTCTATATTGAATTTCCGTTCTAACAAACATAATTATTATTTATTTCTTGCAGCTTGGGTTACATTATCAAAGTATTCGTTGTGATTCGTAATTATTTACAGAAAAAAAATAGCCTAAATTGTTCAGTGAAAATGTAGCTTTCCATCAATGAGAGAATTTGTAAAACCAGCCCAGTATTTTTTTAATATAAATCCAAGCAAATAAAAAACAAACCTTTTCTGTTTATAATATTAGTATAGATTGATTGGACTTGTATGCATTCTAAGAGGCAGAGGTTCGAGTCCCGCTCTTAAACACAAACACTTTAAAAATACTAAAATAGTCTTCATAATATTTTTTATTGTTTTTTCTTTAGGGTCGACGTAGTGATAAATCACTTCTTCTCTTTCTCCTTATACCCCCTTCCAGAGACATTTAGGCTTAAAATAACATAACTCAAAGCTGCACTTTGTCTAACTGCACTTCATTTTAAATATAAACATTTCCCCAAGTGAATAACGAACTCATAACCATCTAGTGTCTAGTACAATATAATGCTGCCAACTAAGCTATAATGGTGCTTTAACTTTATCCAACTAATAACAATAAATAAAATGACAAAGAATCCCACAAATAAAGTCCGACTAGTCCTATTTCATTACATTTTCACTCATTTCAATGTAAATTTCACGCGGTATTTTTCAGTAAATTTTAAATAGATGCTCTCTAGTAGATAGAAACCGTGTGTTAAGCGGGGGTTCATTGGAACGACAAAGACAAGGCTTGAGACTCAAAGACAAAATATATTTTTTCCTATTTACCTGCTCTGGTAATACAAAACACTGCGTTCAGGTCCGCCTTAACACGCAATGTCTTGAAGTCTGGAGTGTTTAAACACTAGATTATCTCTGTCTACTCTGTAAGCGGCATAAACAGTGCAGCTTAAAAAATATGGACTGATTTTTTTATATTAAGTTCGTGGTTTTTTTTCGATGTTGCGCTTAGACTCTATGTTTTAGTATCAACGTCTGTAAATGAAACCTTTCTCTATATGCTTTCTGCGAAATCTACGAAATAATGCATTGCATTATTATTGATTATTAATTTGTTTTTAAAAATAATATTCTTATCAATATATTGTCATAATATATTTGTCTTCTTTTTAAGCTTACGCATCAACAAAAGCTGCCAGAGAACTAAGTGTGTATATTCTAAATTGACAGAATGAAAAAATGATAATAATTAAAAAATATGCATTCCATGGCATCGATGATATACAGTATTTGCAGAGAAAACGAACCTTAGATTTGTCGTACCTAATAGAGTCATTACACAGTTGTGCTTTTGAGGCTGCAAACTTTTGATGCATTTTCAAGCTTTCTTTGACAGAATTCATGCGATCTCTAATTACATTGAAAGGTGAATTTCTTGTACGTTTTAATGGATAGCAAACGAAGGCTTGTCGTAAGAAATAAACTTTTACACTAATTTGAATGTAGCTTAACTTAATTTTGTGGAAAGCTGAGCAAAAGAATTTAATTTTAAATATTCAAGAATATTTAATTTATTTATTCTTTATATTATACAAGCTTTTATTAACTACTAAAATTAAGTTTATATAAAGCAGATATCTTCATCAATTTATCAATTTTGTATACACGTTTAGTTTGGATGACAATGCATAGTACGTATATGACGTCAATCTAAATCCAATGTCGTGGAAAACCCAAGATGGTGATCTAGATTTTTTTCAATGTCCTCCTACTACAATATGGGTATCAAATGGAAGGGGTTGTTGATTATTTTGAGAGAATTTCTCGAGACAACCAAGTCAAGGTTAGACCGTACTGAGGCCTGAGTGGCGTCTCATCAGGACACTAGCTGCTGGACAAGCATACTTGGCCTGGCCGGCAAACGACCTTGCAACAATGATGCGTTGAACGAGGAAACAGACTGAAAAACCTATCCAGCGATAGCTAAAAAGTAAATATAATAATTATAAATTACAAGTAAAAAACATTTTTTTTGACAATTTGAATGCAAATGTATACGGTTTATGTGTTTTAACTTATACGTTTTCTATAAATGTTTTCCATTTTCCTAAGTGTGTGAATAACACTTTAAAATATAAAAAAAAAATTATTCAAAAAAAAATTTACTATCAACTTAAAACGTTAATACAGTACTTTAAATTTCATCTTGAAATTATTTGCGAGATTTATCTCGTGTTTCTTCGTTTTCGTCCGCTTCTCTCCATTCTCGTCGTGTTCTCTGTCCAAAAGCAGAGGCTTTTAATTTATTTGTACAATTCATAGTGACTTATCACTGTGATCAAAGCGATTAATTCATTATAAAATGTGATCAGATCGAAGCGCGGCGTTGAGCTCCATCATCACTTGACCCGCAGTTTCTGGAATTCAGGTAGAATATGGAAAACAGAATCTTGCAACGTTATTTGGAGTCGCTCCTTGTCTCGTCTGATTTGTAATTTCAAAAATTAAAATAAGTAAATTGTTCCTCCGAGTGGGAATCGAACCCACGACAAATCACGTTTACATTTAGAGAATACCCCGAATATTCCGCCACGATGACAATTTCGCGTGGTATTTCAGCTTAATTTTAAAACGCGAAATGTATTAAGATAAGCCTTTTCTCTTTTTATTAAAATGTCACAAAAGTTGTTTTTTATTCACAACACGGTTTCCCTTTTACAGTTATATCGCGACTAAACTATTTTTGTTTTTAAATGTGATAAAGAATTTAAATTTTGTGCATTTTATAGAACGGCTTCACGCTTTTCCCGCATTGTAGGTTAGGCAGGAATTTAGTGTCTAGACACTCCGTTCTCCATTTTCCAGCCAAACCTGAGTTGGGTTGTTACTATTCGTTGTTGATTGTTAGCATTCGGTGTTGAGTAGCGGAACTGAATGCGTTGTCTTGTTACCAGATGGGAGCAAGTAAAATAGATTAAATATAACCATTCCCCCGAGTGGGAATCGAACCTACAACCATCGCATTTACAGTCAGACGCTATATATTTACTTTTTAAATTTTATTTTACATACCGTTAAAGTAAATTTGAATTTATGTTTTAAAACAGATTTTTCGTTTTACTTATTTAACAATTACCTTAGAAGCTTATTAAATGTATTTTTACACATTTTACGTAATTTTCGATTATCTACGTGATATCGATATACAGATCGATACTTAATTAGGATGAAATAAATCATACACGATTTTCTTTCTCAATTTCTCTGTATATAAGTTACGTTTTGAGTAACATAACCCTGTATTATAAAATACAGCGTTAAATCCCGCAAGGGAAAATATTATTTTGCTGTACAATCACTGGATTTTATTATATGCCATTATTAGTAATTATGCCAGTCTTTACTTATAAGAAGTTATTTTCTACCCATTTCTTTAAAACTGCTCGTCTCTTTAAAAACGTATAGCATTCCTTAGCAACGTGTATGTGTACAAAAATTTAACGAACAAAACACATATGACTATTATGTGTTTGACGTACACTTTAGACAAAAGTGTTTGTCAAACACTTAGTTCGTGTAATTTTTATTTTAGTGATTTAATGTATTTCTTACATTAATATAAACATATTGGCATGCTATATTGGCTGTACTTTCGTCTCCATAAATTTAACTTTGCCAAATTTTATACCCTTCCGTCCGCATAAATTTCCTAAGAGTGCGAATAACACTTAAAAAAAAACATAAAAAAGCCTTACAAATATCAATTAACACCATTACAGCTCAGTATATATGGCCAACTACATCCAAAGCGCGATATTCGCAGATTCAAATCGAAAACTAAACATTTATTTACCCTTAGTCTAGCTGTAACAAAACAATGAAAAAGCGCACGTCTAAATAACTCAACTTATTTCTTCTATTTTCATAGATAGGCCTATTTTGAAATTCTGTATGCGAGAGAATCGTGGAATTTATTACGTTTACTTATACATTCGCTTGGAGGACTTAAATCATCCTGTCGTTAGGATGGAAGGACATTTTGCTTTCGGACTGACTACATTGTTGATTTCGCTAAATATAGAGTTTCATTTTTACATAAATATGTTACTTTTCATATGCCTAGTTGGCGAAGTGCGTAGAGGTTTTTCTATTTTATACATTTATATTTAAACTGTTAATTGGCGAGTAAACACGCGTTGCCTTGGTAACGCGTATGTCACTTTATACACACACGATACCAAGGCATTTGTTACTATTTGTTTTGATGATTTTATATATTTTTAGGCATTTTTTTTTAAATTCTCAGCGTTCTGCTATACTTATCTATGTAAACTATAACTGTGTTAAATTTCAAACTCTTTCATATGCATAATTTGCGTAAAAAGGTGTACAAAGTTCACATAGTAATATATAGAGACTATTATGAAAATAACAAAACCAGAAATCTAGAACTTACGTATTTTCAATATGTTTAAAGTGTTAATCATACACTTAGGAAATGAAACAACAACTTTTAAAAACGTATAAAACCTCTTGGGAACCGTCCAAGACCCGCTTCGCCTGTCGGGCGGTTTCCATGAGGTGCGGGTTCAAATCCCACTGAATTTTGTTTGCGTTTATAGTATTCTAAATATATATTTCTGAACTAACGGATATTTCTCATTTGACGATTATTATATTAATTTCGCAATAAAATCCATGTATAAAGTACGCTAGTCTCGAGTCTATGTTAGAACTGCCAATGCCATTACTATGCACACGAATTTGACACAAAGACGTAATGTGTTCCTGATGTAGTGTCAAAACTCTCCGTTCCGTTCTTTTTAAGGCGCAAATTGATTACTCTATTTCAAATACTTTTTAACGAGTGAATTGAATTGCTCTATTTCCTACACTTTTCAACGAAGTGAATTGAAAAGAGCGGTGTTACTTTACGCCGCCTGTCGTTTCACATAAAGTGCAATATGCAAAGTTTTTCATAATAAAGTCAATTTACAAAGGTCGCTAACCTTGAACATGGCAGAACGACGTTGTTACGGACAAAAGTTTATAAGACACACATATTTTACATACAAAACATGTAAATGACTGCAAGACTGATTTGGATTCATACTGCGATGCGCAAGAGCATTCAATGTAGAGTGTGTAGGGCGACAATTTATATGTTAACCTGTTTTTTAATACATATTTATATAAGAGATTGTCACTTCGATCTGTTCTTGGATGCTGTGGCATATATCTTTTTTGGAGTGATAAGTTCTAAGAGATGGCTGAACTTAACTTGGTTGAACGAAGTTGGGGGTTCGAATCTGGACTGGTTATATCAAATATTTAGATTTTTAAGCAACACAGACGTGTTGCAAATTTGTTGAAAATGACGTAAGTTTCTTTTTTACTAAATTGATACTGTCTCGCAAAATTATGAAAATATATAGCTGTAGTAAAAATACGGTTTTGTTTCTTTTTATTCCTTCGAGAAATAGCTCTGTGTTACTTAATAAAACTAATAGAGAAATTGAGTGGCGGATGTAAGTTTAAATAAAAATATATATTTATGGGTTTAAGTTAATTTTACTGGAAAGGTCGTTGTCGCGTTGCCCTAGCAACGTGTATGTCACTTTATACATATTTTAGTGTGCGTTATATTTATTTTATTAATTTCATGTATTTCTTAGTATTGTTTAAAAATATTATCTGCATTCTGCATCTTGCATCTGCAAAAACATCATACTTATCTAAGTAATCTAATAAATACTATAGCAAATAAATCCATACTAATATTATTAACGCGGCAGTAACTCCGTCTGTTTGTCTGTCTGTCTGTGATGTCATCACGGCCAAACCGCTGAACCTATTGTGGTCAAATTTGATATAGAGATACTTGATTATTTTGGGATGAACATAGCATGAACCAAATTGATGAGATACACACTTTTTCTCCCATATTTTTTATTTTTCCAGAAATTTCACAAATTTACGAAAAGGCCATAGAAAATACAAAACAGCTATAATAAACGCGGGTGAAATCGCCAGCGGGTCGGTAGTAGAATATAAAGCTATAATGAATCCGTAAGTTTGTTTTCAAGCTTCACATATTTACCTCACATATCATTCAATAAATCTAGTTTAAAACACTCTATTCTCCACTAACATTTGCATAATGAGATGACAATAGACAAATATTTAATTGAAAAAATAATTATAACGCACACTACTATGTGTAGACAAACACTTTTGTGTAAAGTGACTTAAACGTTGCTAAGGCAACGCCTGGCTACGCAAAATAGCGTCCCTGGTTTAAATAATCCCTTGTCACCCTACCGACTTGCTCGCATATATGAAGCTTAGCCGACGTAAAATGTCATCGTATTCATTCACATTTCTCTATATATAACCCACGTATCGCGTTTTCGAATCTTATTCCCTTACATTTGCCTAATAAGACTGTACGATAAGTCTATTTTAGGAATTAGTGTAAAATTAAAGGCTGAAAAAAAGACCTTTTTTAATACATTCTTAGGTTAGCTTGTATAGCTTTATTATTATAAATACATATTTTTTAAACAGCTTTATTCGTTCAGCCGCATGGCACGGTTTCAGAGAGAACCTAGTGCCAAGATACTCCGTTCTCCATTTAGAGATATTGCGTATTAAGTGGCTGAACTTAACACCGCGACATATATATAGGTTCAAATTGTGGTTTTTACATTAAGCTACATTTGAAAAATTGAGGCGGTAACGTTTTTATTTAAGTTTTTCATATTATTTTCCTCAAATTGAGATCTCTGAATGCGGCTGCTACAAAAGCCACTTTCATATGAAATACCTTAAAGGCAATTAGCGATCGCTAACAAAGCAAGTACATGACACCTGACCGTCCGTCTGTTACCACTTCGTTAATGTACATACGTCAATCCGTACATACATATAGGTTAGAAAAAGATAGAGGCTTCACGCTTTGCGCTTTTTCTTTCTCAGCATAGTGGTTAATGAGAACCTAGTGTAAATACACTCTGCTCGTCAAGAATTGGCTCATCTCTTCAAATTTATAGGTAAATGATCTATGAACATATTTTTAGCTTATAAAGCCAGTCTAAGTAAAATATAACTAAGCACCCATGAAATTTTAAGCTTCATATAAGTATCGCAATGGCTTATGAGTGGGGAGATTAAATTAAAAAGGATATTTGTACAATCGTAAATTTTCTCACAACCTTCAAATTTCCAATATAAAGGGCCTTACTGCTTAGGGTGTTTCGTCATCAATTTTGTGACTTGGCTCATTTTACTATATGAAGCAATACCAATACTGTACGACTTATACATAGAAACCACAATAACTAATATAAAACAACAAAGCGGTAACAAATCAAAAAGTATTTGTGTGCGACTGTACTTGAGGGATGCAAGACGTGTGAATGGGGTGCTGGAATAGCAAACGGCTGATCAAATCAATAGAATGCGTTTACTCGCTGAGGATGCGGAAGGAGTGAGCTCCTTCCGCTAAACAGACCCAAAAAAATAATACAGTGCATTCAAGGTAGCACTCATACGCCATTATAATGCTTGTAATGTTATATTTACTATTATACTTACAGAAAATAAATAATTTTAAACTAAAAATAATTTAATTCAATTTCCTTTGTATATAAATATATTAAAGTCAGCTGCATGCCAATAGATATATCTGTATATTAAAACTAACCTTACTGGACTATCGAAACATTGAGAGTGCACCAAGAGTCAATTGAGAGTGGACTGAGGAGTATGTATGTGTAACTAGTAACTAAATGAGCTGAGTACCATAAGAATATACTAATAGACTCAATAGACTAGATTAAGTAAAAGGAATGAGAGAACCCTGAAAATGGGCTGAGTGTGAAATGATTTTCTTTCAAAGGAGCTTGTTACCTCTGTCAGTTTATTTATCTACGTTTAATAAGGTGTACTGTGCTTAACGCTTTTGTCAATATTCAGGTGGTGCTAAAATACATTTCTAATGGACGTTGGCTGTTGTTATGCAATTGAGACATATGAGGACGACTTTATTAAACTATATTTAATATATTTTTTGACTTTTTAAATTTATTATTTGACTTTATGTTCGAAAAAGTTCTTAACGAATAGGGTAAATGTTTTTTTTTAATTCCTCAAATTATACGCATTTTATATTTGTATAATAAACATCAATTAATAATATAATTAATATATAATTTCAAATTCTTAAGCTTAAGTACTGTCTCCTCTTACCGACCCGAAGATCTCGGGTCTTCGGGAGTTCTTCACGGAGTGGAAAACGGAGCTTCTTGACACTCTCTACCTACCCTGCTCTATGGGAAAAAGTGTAAAGCTGGAAATATATTTACTATTAATTAGAAATTATTAAAAAATATTGAAGAAAACAATCCACATTAAATAATTTAAATTAATATTATAACTTTATTTTTACTAAATAAAGGTAAATGCAACACATATTTTTAGAAAACATAAAAATTTTAACCCATCGCCTCTTGTAAACCGTCCAAGCGCTCTGCCGGCTAAGCCATGCGTTCTATATACGGCTACGTCAAAATTCTTATACGCTTATTACAATTTATTTTTCTTGTTAACATCTCTATAGAGAAATTTAGACAAATTTCTGATTTAACTAATGTTGAAAATAGGTAAACTTAATTAAAGAAAATATTAAATTTACCATTTTTAATACAAAACGGTATACCAACCAAAACTTGTATAGAAAATTCATAAAAGCTCCCTCATAATAAATAACCTGAGCAAAAAATTAAGCGTAAGTAATTACATATGAATATGATCAAAGCTCTGTAAAAGCTCACTTTATTTGTACGTAACAAAATCATACGACGTAACGACTCCATTTACGAAATTTAACAATTACTTAATTTAACGGTCCTCTTTGATACTTTATATTACTAATAAAGTCAAAAAATATATATTTTTGAATAAAATATGTTATAAGATTGAATATAAAATGTGTTTTTGTTATTTAAAGGGCTAGTGATTCGGTACTTAGAAGTTATTTTTTTAGCTTTACACATTTTGCCGTATAGAAAGAGAGAACCCAAGTCTCGAGACACTCCGTTCTCCATTTTCCGTCCGAACTCAAGACACTGGGTGGCGAAACTCAACGCCGGCTTAATCTTGTCATGCGGAGCGAAGAAATGAAAATAATGTCAATATAATACTTCTGCCGATTGAGAATCGTGTATACAGTCAAAAGCTGTCACGAAGAGCCACAATGTTGATTAGAAGATTTTTTGTTGTTTTCACACCTCTCCGCCAAAGTAGCAATAAAAAAAGTATTTAGAAACTTGTTCTTACTAAACTCTTAGAATTTGTCTAAACTCTGAACACTATAGCCACCGAAATTATATGTTCTTGTCGAGCTACGTCGGAATTGATAAACAATTAAATACTAATAATTAATTTATTTCATCGTCAGGGGATCGAACCCACAACAATCGCGTATATATTACAGCGTACTAAACGCTGGTATAATTTTCTCATACTAAAGACCGAGCAATGAAGCCATTCTGTGGACAAGGATTAATATCTTGATACAAATATTATTTAAAAGTTATGTAAAATTTAATACAAAATAGTATTAAATTTTACATAACTTAAGTTTAGTCAATCAAATAAATATATGTACAAATGTAGAATTTCAACGTAGCTGGAGGTGGGACGCATGGCTTAGCGGTCAGATAGCTTGAACGGTTTTCAAGAGGCGCGGGTTCAAATCCCGCTGCGTTCAAATTTTTATACGTTTTCTAAATATGTCTTTTTCTAAATATGTCTTTTTTTATGTACAAATGTGTATGTCAAACATATACTCGTAGTAGTGACCATGTGCGTTAAGCACACTTTTGTACACATTGACGTGCCATGCCATAGCAACGCAAATTTTACGCATTTTATAAAATTCTCCATTAATAATTAATAATAATGGTAGAGTATAATAATAATAGTAGTAGTATATAGAGGCCACCGTGGCACCGTGGTTGTTTTGATTGCTTCTGAGGTTGTGTGGTTGGGTTTGATTTCCACTCGGTACAATGAATATATTTTTAATATTTTACGCTCTGGTACTTAAGACAAAATGCAGCGTTGAGTTTCATCACTCAACACGCAATGTCTCGGTTTTGGGCGGAAACTGGAGAACGGAGTGTCTTGAAGCTTAGGTTATCTCTGATGCCAGAACAAGTGTGTAGCTGCCTGCGACGTAATGTATTGTTTTGAGAATTCGTTGAAGAAAATGAGTTTAGAGATCAAAAGCTATATAATATAATCGATGGTAAAAAAATAATATCTTTAGGTTTTAGTAAAGTTTTCCAAACAGTTTTACATACTGTATATATATCAAATCTCGTATAAAGGTATCTATATTTTTTTTATATTTTTTAAAGTGTTATCCGCACACTAAGGAAATTGAAAAAGACATATTTAGAAAACGTATAAAAATTTAAACGCAGCGGGATTTGAACCCGCGCCTCATAAAAACCGTTCCAGGTTTTCAAGAGGCTGGGGTTCAAATCCCACTGCGTTCAAATTTTTATACGTTTTCTAAATAAGTCTTTTTCAAGGTATCTATCTATATATGAATAAATAGATACCTTTATACGAGATTCGAATCTACTAACAACACACCTAACCCAGCGCTGTAATAATTGAGCAAACGAAAACTGTGCAGTAGAAAAGTACTGCGCTATTAAAAATTTAAATAAATTATGGCTTTTAGTAAACTATTGTTCTTTGATATATATTCTGTCACCCGCAGATATTTGTGAGGCCTGGTGGAACATGTTATCGGTTTGAAGGCATGCTTAAAATTGTATATAACGAAATGATTATATTAATATTGGCGGCGTTGAGTTCCACCACTCAACACGATTTGTCTCTGCTTGAAACGGAGAGTGGCGATATGACTGTCTTGAGCTCTCTGCCTATACTGCTATACGGAAAAAAGAAGCTAAGAGCTAATGCTAAGAGAAGATGTATTAGTCCTTGAAGGAAAAATCTAAGCCTCCTTTTTCGAATGGTTTGCTGGACTATAAGAAGGAGTGCAAAAAGCCAATGTGTGTTTTGTAATTATGTATTAGAATTAAATAAAATTAAATATGTATTACACACAAAATTAACGATAGGTAAATGTGCGAAAATCTAGTCAATCTATTACATTTTATATTTAACACCTCTCTCAAATTGGGAGTTTTCCCTTCAGCTTGGAAAACAGCCAAGGTGGTGCCAATCCACAAATCTGGAGATATTCATTTTGTAACTAAATAACGACTGATTTCCATCCTGTCTAGCTTTGCCAAAATCCCTAGCCCTAGTTTACCCTTTCACCCAAAACATTTTGAGAAATACGTATGCGGTGTGCAGAATGGGTTTTTAAGGGGTCGATCAATAAATACAAAACTAACGTCTAACATGATCTTATTAGCGATACTGAATTTTTATGGAATTGCAGGCGTTTTTCTCCATTAACCCCAGCCAAGAACCCATCTTACGTATCAGATCACTCGTTTTTTGTGGTTGTTAACAGTTTCAATTCTTACTCATATAAAATAGTCTCTGGTGTTCCACAAGGCTCACATCTTTTGTTTTAGTCACCCCACTCCAGTTAGAAGTTTATATAAATATATTTTTTAACATAATTAGAAATAATTAAATTGCTGTTGCAGCATTTTTGTAGTTTACGCGGGTGAAGCCGCAAGTGAGCTGCTAGTAAATTATAAATAAATAAAAAACTTATGTGTTTGACATGCAGTTTTGCTTCAAGTGACGCACTCGTGGCTACTAGTAGTTAAAAAGACACGTATATTAATTCAATCAACAGCTTTTGTTTAAATTCAATATATTATGTCAAAAGATATAAATAATAACAATTTATTATGAATATCTTAAAGGATTTATTAGATTGAAATGTTCTATGATCAAGGTACTTAAATTATTGTTTTTTTAAATTTCCATTCTTCAAAGCTCAATTCCTCCCACTCGGTGGATTGATCATAAATCAATTATTTAAATTTCTCCGCTCTGATGAATAAGACAAAGCGTGGCGTTGAGCTCCGCCACTCAACACATAATGTCTCGATTTAAATAAAAATAATGTATAGACAAATAAATGTTTTAAGAAAGAAACAGCAACTACAGAAAAATAAAAACAGAAAGTTTTAAAAATATTTATATCTCATCTAACTATTCAATCAATGTTAGAAAACCTCAGAAACCTATTTTCGGCCATATTTTGCTTTTAGATTTGCTTGAAAATTTGCACGCGTGTCTGGATGCGATGATAATAAATTATATTTAAAGTATGACCGTGCTGTCCTTGCCAGGACGGACAGGGTAAAGAGGAAATAGTTATATTGCTTTTACTTACGTCCCTAAACTAATTGCGTGTAGACCAGACTTTTGTGAAACTAAGAATTTATTAGAAAATGGTTGCCAAAGTCGAAAGTTGTTATTGTTTTATCACATCCATTTTTTATTTAAATATTGTTCTCTTAAATTCGAGCAGATTCATTCAAGGAAAAGCTAAGCCAAGCTATACAATGTTACAACGTGATATCATATTGTCTTCAATGCTTGACATTAGGGCTAATGTCTTGAAAGCTGCGTAATTCGATCTAATCCTTGTAATGCTCAATTTGGGTATCAAGCAGTTTCAGAAATTCAACATTATTAGAATATTTACTTTAATAAGTTTTGTTTTTTTTACAGCATCAAGCTTTGTACCGCATAGCAGCGTAGTCAAAGAGGACTTAGTGTTAAGTGGCGGAACTGAACGCAGCGTTTTGTCTTAGATACCAGAGGGGGGAAATGAAAATAATTTTAGTATAATTCTTTGTAATTTTTGTCTGTATCTTGGTTCCGGCTAATCTCTGGAACCAATATGACCAATAAATAGATGGACCAATGACACTCACTCACTGATGCCACAAGGAGTAACTTGGCTACTTTTAATTTAGAATTCCACGCGGATGAAGTCGCGGGCACAGCTAGTATAATGTAAATTTTTACTAGTAAGTATTATTACATGTTTTTAAATATACACCTTATATAACTCACTGTCCCCAATAAAAATAAATCTAATGGATACTCAATCGCTTTAAAAGTCCTTGCTCTTCATCAAAAACAATATCAATACTGAATACATACAAAATTAAACCATATTTCTATGTTAATTAAGTTCAAAATTCCATATAAATGGCAACTTTTCACCGACTTAGAATAGAAAAAGATATTTTAACTCTATAGTTAGGACAATAATGTTGAATTTACTTCGGCATTTATTATGATGTTTTTATAAGGGGTTAAAGAGAAATGAGGATACGGTACTTGAAATATATTGGATGTGGGATTATTATAACTTATATTATTCTAGTTCGGTGTTTTTTTTTTATTTTAACAGATCTTCAGTAGAGTAGTCTAGTGTTAAAAAACACTCCGTTCTCCGCATTACGTGTTTAAACTTTACGAGTTGAGTAGCGGAACTCAATGCCGCCTCGTTTCGTCTTCTCAAAATTAGCTGTCCTTCAGGTAAATTATCTTCCTTGCTGAAATGGATGTTAATAGAATTATTTTATATATAAAAAAAGTGTTTATGAATATAGCGTACAGTTTAAGTATATAATTGGAATATTTGACTGCTAAGCCATACGTTTAATCCTTTACGTCTTTTTAGATATGCATTTTCACTAAACAATTTTAATTTGATAATTACTCAAGTCTTTTCCAATAATTTCACAACTTTCCCACTTATAGCAGTAGGCAGGCTATCCCCCATAGTGTACCCATATTTGTACCAGACCGAAGAAATGGAAATACATTTTATATAACCATTCCACCGATTGGGGATCGAACTTTTTTCCGCATAGCAGTACCCTGATCAGAGAGAACCTGGTATCAAGTTTGAGGCTGAATTCGAGACATTGCATGTTGAGTGGCGGATTTCAACGCCGATTGCGTGTTGAGTGTCGCTTTATTTTAACAGCAGGGCGGAGAAATGAAAATGATTTTAATATAATAATTCCTCCTAGTATCGATTGAACCTACAACCAATTTTGATGTCACTTCACACACACAATCAGACAATGTCACTGCATCACAGTAGTTTCATTTTATTGAAAGAAACAACTTTTACACAAATAACATTTTAATTTCAGAAAAATGTATTCATTAAAATAATGGAAATTTTAAAAATCAATTATTTAAGTATATTGATCATGGAACATTTCAATCAAACAAATTCTTTAAGATGTTCATAATAAATTGTTTTGACTTATATCTTTTGACATATATCTCACCAGAAATATTTGACACAACCCGCAACGATGGCATTTACGTCAGACGTTGTCTCACTGCGCCACGATGGCCTCTAAACATTTTTATATTTTTTTCTTATCAAATTTTGCCTCAATCCTCTTTTAACCGAAAATATCGTTATAACTCCCTACGTAATGTTCATTATACATTATCTATTATATGTACTTAGATATAAAGTAGGCTTTAATGAGGACAGGTAGGATGCGATTACCGACACCATCTTAGAAAACGCGGCTTGTTCCGCTTGTAACTTTTAATATTCTTTTTACAACTTCACGCTTTTTTCCACATAGCAGGGTCAGTCAGAGAGAGTCCGTTCTCCACTTGCTGCCCGAATCTGAGACATTGAGTGTTAAATATTTTTTATTTGTTTTATTTATTTATTGTTTGTAGGATGAACTGAGATTACACGAAACACTGCGTGTTGATGGGCGAAGTGTAATATTTATTTTATGTGAATTATAGTTTTTTTTACGAATTATATCTTCTTAGAACCTTGCTTAAAATAAACAGAAATAAAATAAACGTAGCTGGAGGTGGGACGCATGGCTTCGCGGTCAGAGCGCTTGAACGGTTTTCAAGAGGCGCGGGTTCAAATCCCGCTGCGTTCAAATTTTTATACATTTTCTAAATATGTCTTTTTCAATTTCCTTAGTGTGGGAATAACACTTATAGAAAGATACGCTTTTTTGTTACAGTGGCATTTTTATAGAAAAATTCTAGCAACCATCGTGATAGCCTCTGACTGTATACACATTTTATGGTTGAGGATTCGATTCCTACTCGGGGCATTATATATTTAAATTATGTACATTTTTCTACTTCGGTGACGAGACGAAACGTGACGTTAAGTTCCTCCAGTTCTATGTCTCAAGTTCAAGCAGAATGTGCAGAACGTAGTGTCTTGACACTAGGTTCTCTCTGAATACTATTTAAGAATGATCTGAATGTATCCTGCCCTCTAGTGTTGACTTTTTTAAAAGTGAGTCCCAAGTGACAAAGAGTGTGTGTCAATCATCTTCTCTATTGGAATTTGGATATTAATTTTTTCTTATCTAATAAGATTACAGAAATACATATTACATACCCCAAATGATATTTTATCCGGGGCGAGATGGATTCGAAAAGCTTGAAAGTGTGAAAAATATTTCTTCTCTTCTAGATGTCTCTTTAATCCTAAAGTTGGCCGCTGGCTTCCTAAGCTCTGTTCTATCCACTTCTAGACGAAATAGGTGTTCCACAAAACTAATTTTACCTAAAATCCTTCCTAGAGTGTCAATACGATTTTTATTTAAATTTTTCTTAGAACCAAGTAGAGCACACTCGTCTACTCCCTCATCCGCAGATATTGATTTTGGTTGTCAAGGATTATTTACGACTGGTACGTTTGTTGAGAAAATATACAAATGTTTTTGAGCTTTTGCATTTCGATGATTCCTCTATAACTTATTTATGTCCTTTGTTTAGCTTAGTTTCAAGGAAAAGCTTATTATTTTATATAGCTTTTGTCATATTTACATAATACTTTCACTAGTTTTTGTATTTAGATTATTATTGGTTATATTTAAATTGTATACATCATTGTTTATCTTGGTCAGAACAAGTGCAGCGTTAGGTTCCGCCATTCAGTATGTTATTATTCGAAATTATACGCAAAGAGGAGAGCAGAGTGTCTTAACGAAAGGTTCTCTCTGCCTGCGAAAAATCATGAACCTA
Organism: Podotricha telesiphe; assembly: GCA_038994665.1. NCBI lineage: Eukaryota > Metazoa > Arthropoda > Insecta > Lepidoptera > Nymphalidae > Podotricha > Podotricha telesiphe. Next base: position 921,082 of record JAOYRR010000440.1, on the reverse strand, counting down.
CTTCTTATAATTGGATGATAAGCTTCTTCTTCGTGCCAAGGCTTGGCCCCGTCGGACGCCACATACGGTCTTTTAATCAGGTCGTCAATTGAACATGTGGACGGAAACGTTTGCCTGACAAGCAAGTGTGCCAAGGTTGGTGAAGGAACCTCCCACTTTGCGAGAAGTTCTTTACAGCGACCAACTTGGCTCGATTCAGAGACTTCGTACTTTATTGGTTGAACTAGTTTATTGACTAATCACGTATTCTTTTATTCAATTTGTCTTCAAATTAAATTCATTAATTTATATTAAATTCATGTGCTTGAAAACGATTCGTTTTTCAAATTCAACCTTTTCAAAGTTTGAAAATTATTGAATTAGTGTAGGGATGTATTTGAAAATCAAAGATTTTTTTTAGCATTTTTAATATGTTATTCGCACACTTGGGATATTGAAAAATACATATTTAGAAAGCGTATAAACATTTGAAACTCGAACGATATTCAAGAGGTTCAACTCTCACAGCGTTCAAATATTTATACGTTTTCTAAATATGTCTCAATCAAAGTTCTTAATTTTAAGTTTAAAACAGCGAATGTAAAACTTTAAAAATTGCATCCGAAATTTGAAAACATGAACATAGTAACATGATTGGTTGTGAGTACGATTCCCACTAGGGCAAATGATTGTATTTAAACATTATTGACTTCCGCCATTCAACACAAAATGTTTTAAATTTGGACAGAAAATGATGAACAGAGTGTTTTGACACTAGTTTATCGTAGCCTACACTGCTCATGGGAAAAAACTGTGAAGTAGCATTTTTACCCAGGTATATATTAAAACCACCTAATTTAAAGTTTTAGGTACGAGAATTTGGGTTCTCTTTCTATATCATTCTTGGATCGACTTTATGCGCTAGAAAGACCAGATTGCACGCAGAGCTCACTTTTGAACAGGCCACAGAGCTACATGAACAGAATCCTAGAAAAGTTTTACAAATATAACTATTCTAAAATATTTATTTATTCAATATATTGAGAAAAATCTAAATTTAAACTTCAAACTTCATATGTGACAACTGAACGTTCAAGATATATTTAAGCGTAGAATTTCCATAAACGCTTGATGAAGTTAAATGTTTCTAATTTCAGAAATAAACCTCAAAAGGGGTAAGGTTGAAACAGAAATTTAGTTTAAATCAGTGGCCCGAAATGTACGTATTGTACCATACAAATTTTCAACCTCCATTTCGCCCCCTTAGGAGTGAAATTTTCGCAACCGCTGAAATAGGTAACTCATAATCAATCAAAAGCCCAATATCAAAGTTTCATGTGTTAATTTTTCAAAAAGACGTACTTTCATGTCAACTTCCAACCCCTATTTCATCCCCTTAGGGATATATTTTTTCAAAAATTCTTTCCGAGTATCCTTAGTGGGCGTATATTCTACAAAATAACCCCAGGTAATGATTAACCTAAGATTTACGTTAGAAAGTTTACGTTAGAATATGATGTATCAGCCATTTTTAACATTTTAAAGGGTTATTCACACACTTAGGTTATTGGAAAACGTATAGAAATCTGAACGCAGCGGGATTCGAACCCGTGTAAGTCATGCGTTCTACATACAGCTACGTCGAAACTCGCTTATTACAACTTATTTTTGTTGCTAGCATCTCCCCATAGAGAGATTTTTACAATTTTCTGCCACCCAGAGACTATTCTACGATAAATCGTTTGGCGTTCGAATCGTTTTACTTAAACATAAAACATAAATTTAATGTGTTGTTCCACATAATTAAAAAACATTTTTAGTAAAACGTATAAAAATTTAAACGCATGGCATAGCGGTCAGAGGGCTTGGACGGTTTCCGAGAGGCGCGGCATCGAATCCCGCTGCATTCAAATTTTAATACGTTTTCTAAAAATATTTTTTAATGCAACAGTCAATCAGTAAATCAGGTCAACATATTTTGTAAGTACGGATAGATTACTCATAATAAATGCATAACACTAATCAAATTATACAGGAAGCGGAAGTAAACTGAAAACTAAATCTCCCTGAATATTAAGTATATATATGTATGAAAATTATATTCAGGCTAATGGCCGGTCTAGACGTTGGCAAGATATTTTAGTTTGATTAGGCGCTTAACTGACCTTGCATTTACTTTAATCGTTGTAAAAGGGTTCTATCATCAGTATTTTAAGTAGAAAGTAGCTTTATATTTGGAGAATTGTTTAAACAATTCTTGAAGTCAAAATTGTGATTTAAAAATTCGGAAATAGTTCACGTACAAGAGAAGGATTTTTTCATATGATTTATTAATATAGTATATTATACAGGCCATCGTACCGCAGTGGGACACGTCTGATTGCAAGCGTGATTGATGTGGGTTCGATGCCCATTCGAAGGAATTATATATTTAGAACTAGCGACCCACTCGCGGTTTCACCTGCGAAACTAAACTAGCCCACTAAACGATTTAATTTTTTCGCGTCTCTCTCATAAATCAGAATTAAATTTAAATACCGATTCAAATAAAATAAACACTGAATATTAAGAGGAGGTTACCAAAATACAATAGTTAAAACTGAAACAAAATAATAAAAAATAATTGTTTTGGGTTCTATTACATCGATAAATGCCCCTAATATATTTTTCATGTACAGACATATATATTAGATACTAGCGATCCGCTCGCGGCTTCACCTGCGTGTTTACGCAAACGACTAAACTATTCTGAACTTTTGCCCGCCCGCGTTCTCACTTAAACCACTTTGCTTAAATTTATAATTTAAATGGCTGTAACTGTTTTATTTATGAACCGATTGAAAATAAATAAACATTAAATGTTCAGTTGAAGGACGCTTAGCACTTACAATAATGAAAAAATCATTAAAATCGTTTAAGCCGTTACTGAGATTAACGTGAACAAACAAACATACAAATAGATACAGACAAACGAAAAAGAAAATTAGAAATCGTTGTTTTGTCGATGTCCGTGTTACTATGAAAATTGAGATGAACCTACAATACCTTTTAATTGGGCACCAATATGAGCTGTGTATAAAATAAATAAAATTGTCTGTATGTAATATTAAATAACCGCTTTTTATTAAATGCATATATATATATATATATATATATATATATATTCGATACACATACAAAATATTTTTTTTTTACAATTTTTGTATATTTTTGCTATCTGCTTGTTCCGGCTCTAATCTCTGGAACGGTCTGCCCAATTTTGACGGGACTTTCACTGATGTAATAAGGAGTAATTTAGGTTTATTTTATCTTAGACTTCCACGCGGACGAATTCGCGAACACATCTAGTATATATATATATACACATACATTTGACATGGTCTTGCAACGGTATTTCTTATTCTACGATTGACTTAAAAAAAAGCACATGTGTCCGAATATAATTACAATGTAATGTTTGCCTGATGTCCTTGTCAGAATGACTGAAATAATAAAATCATTTTTAGACTTTCCTTGAGTTTCTAAATAGTATTTCATTATTATTTAAAACAATAACAATCTTAACAGAAAAACATTTTTAGAAAACATAAAAATTTAATCGCAGCGGGATTCAAATTCGCGCCTTTTGGAAACCGTCCAAGTGCTCTACATCCGGTTACGTCAAAATTCTTATACGCTTTTTATTACAACTTATTAACTGGCTCAGGTAAGTTTAAAGACAAAACTATCAGTACTAACACGAAGTCTTCAAGAAGATGTTTAGAAGGATTGTATTCCGATATAGAGAGAAGCTAATAAGATTTTTTTGCTTCAGCTTCATAAACTTATCCGCAAAGCACTACAAGTACGGGTTTGACAGATAGAACAGTTAGTACATGACACTCCGGTCTCCGCCACAAGCAAGCATAAATATATATATATATATATATATATATATATATATATATATATATATATATATTATAATATTAGTAACACAGTTATGGCATAGGTGTTTAGTATGAAACTAACTGATCCTAGTTTAATTATTTATAGCTTTCCGCGTTTACCCGCATAGCAGGCTAGTCAGAGAGAACCTAGTGTAAAGACTCTTTGTTTTCTAATTTCCACCTGAATTCGACACTGTTATAGGTTCTAACAGTGGCGTGGGCGAAGTGGGTCCTCGCCCAAGACCTCCGCTTAAGAGGCCTAGCGAGGCCGATTTAAATGCAATGCCATCAGACTAAAAGACTCGAAATAAAAACCTAGAATATAATAGCCACACTTTTTACAGACTAGCAACGCTACCACGCTTGAGTAAGCGTGACAGCGCTATACAAACAACATGTTTTCTTTCGTTCTTACTTAGCTAAATCGACAACATTTTATAACTGTGTTTTCAGAGCATGTTTGGTAAGATAGGTCTTGGAAAAGAAGGAAAAGGGGCCTCGCCAATGTGACTCCCAAATCCATATATTAGTCCACGCTACGCCACTTGTTTCTAAATATATTAATGGGATTATTTCTATCTAAATTCTTAAAATATTTGAAGTGCGCTGAAATTCAGCTAAGAATAATTATATTAATATGTGAAAAAAAACCAATTGTACCTTTTACCATAATAATGCGAAAGTAGAAAAGAATGTGCAGTGTTTATATTGTTGATAGTTGTGTATAAAAACACACAAAATTAGTAAATTACACAAACCTCGTGTACTTGACATTCACTTTGTATAAAGTGATATACATATTGCTATGGTAACGTGTATTCATATAAACAAACATATACACAAAAAGAATATGATATCTTTGAATAGAAATACGGTTTAAACTTTCTTCAACGTACCTACTCTAAGTGCATATCGCAAAGTACTTCCTAGTAACCTCCATCCCCTATCCCATGGGAATCTTCTTATACAGCAATGAAAAGATTCTACCCTTACCAATATTAGACATATATGATACCTAATAGGCCCAGATTATAAAAAAACGCCAATGTACACGGTTATTGTAGGTTCGAATTCCATTGAGGATTTAAAAAAATATTAATAAAAATCGAGCTATCGTGGTGCAGTGGGACAGCATCTGCCTGTACACGCAATTGGTTGTGGGTTTGATCCCACTTGAAGGAATATTTAAATTCTATTAATTTGTCCCCTATGGTATTTAAGACAACACGCAGCGATTGGTTCCGCGACTTAACATGCAATGTATCGATTTCTGGTGGAAAATGGAGAACAGAGTGTCTTGACACTAGGTTTTCTCTCACTACAATGCTATGTTATAAAAAAAAATTTTAATTAAAAAAATATATTGTATAAGTAAAAATTTAGTATTGAAGTTTTCCAATTTAAGTATCAATCGAACCGACAAGCAGTCGCGATTAGTGTAAATATAAAAAATAAAAAAAAATTATATATTTTTATTAAAAAAAATATTCAAGCGTAAACAACCTTTTGCTCTTTTAAAATATATTCAACGACACGGAGCGTTTTCTTTTGCATATAATAAAAATCTTGAATTTTAATACATAGGCGTTTATATTTTAGAACATACTGTATAATAGCCTTCAACTTTAACTTATCAAGTATAGTGATAATGTATCGTAACTGTGTTTTGAATAATAGATACTTATCGTCATAAAGGTGTCCCAAAATTTACGCAAGAACTAATTTTGATAGAAAATACAGGTTTATAATTAATAATTGTAAAATTTTATTGATTTATATAGTATATAGTATAGGGCTATGTATGGAATATCATATTGGGTAAATGGCTGCCACAACTTTGCTGGTACATCCCATTCTTCTTCCAAAATGCAGCTGGTCAGACAATAACGGTTAATGGTGCTCGCTATCGCGACTTGATAATCCAGTGTTTTGTGCCCAAATTGCAAGATGTGGACGGTATGTGGTTACAACAAGTCGGTGCCACACATACAGCCCGAGAAACAATTCAAATACTGCATGAGTCATTTCCTGGTGGTGTAATTTCCCGTTTTCGTGGTCAGAATTGGCCACCCAGATCACGCTATTTCAGGCCGTTGGATTTTTTTTCTTTGGGGTTTTTTGAAGTCTAAGGCTTATGTCAACAAGCCCACGACCACCCCTTGAAGGAGGAAATTGAGCGCTATATCAACGACATTCAGTCACATTTATGCAAAACAATCATGGATAATTTCAACAAAAGAGTGCGTATGTCAGCAAAGTTGTGGAGACCATTTACCCAACATGCTATTCCATACATAACCTTATAATGTATACTATATAAATCAATAACAATTTTACAATTTTTATTATAAACCTGTTTTTTTTACCAAAAATTACTTCTTGCGTGAATTTTGGGTCACCTTTATTACGGCCAAATTATACAAAATCTTTATAAATTATAGCCTATGTATTATTCTGATGTATAACCTTTATTACTTTAAAGTTTCATCAAAATCCGTTAAGTAGTTATTGCGTGAAAGAGTAACAAACATACATACATCTTCACCAACTTTTGCATTTATACTATTAGTAGGATTATTGTAGGACTATTGTGTTTAGTTCAAATTTTGATAGTAAAAATTATAAGCTAAGGTCTGTTTTTTTTAAATAAATGCATAGCTTAAAGAGATTTTATTTTCTTATTAGAAATTCTAAAATAAAAGTAGCCAAGTTACTCCTTGTTGCATAGGCTATCTGCCAGTAAAAGTCTCATCAAAATCTGTCCAGCCGTTCTAAAAATTACACACAGACCTTGTAATAAATATTATTTTGGTATATATAACGTGTATACATGCATATGTACAAAGTAAAAAGCGATTATTTTAAAATTATAAAGTTATATTCTAATTTCAGTTATTTGTATAAATTTAATATCCTATCATATTTATTTCAAACTAGCGTTCCGCTCGCGGCTTCGCCTGCGGCCTAAACTATATGTAGTTTTTTCGCCCGACCGCGTTCTCACTTAAATCACAAACTTTTCTTAAATTTGTAATTTAAATGTTCGCTACTTTTTTGTTTATGAACCGATTGTAATGAATTAACAATACCACAATACAATAGTCTAAAATACATTTAAATTGGTTAAGCCTTTTCTGAGATTAGCGTGCACAAGCAAATAGATAAACAGACAAACGGAAAAGAAAATTAAAAATCATTGTTTTGGGTTCCATTACATTTATAAATGCCCCTAATAATATATTTTCTCATACATCTTCCATGTACAGACAGCGATCAGTTACATTTTTATTATACTCGTATGTACAGATAGATATATAGATATAGATTTTTTCTTTGTATATCTTACAACAGGTAGTTTTAATAATAATAGCACCTTTGAACGTATAACTTTCTGTCTGACGCTGTAGAAGAGATTTCTGAAATAAAAACGATAATAATAATAAAAATTAATATAAATTTCACAAATCCTTATAATTTCACGTAAAGTACGTCTCGAAACTCCTCGAACTGTTTGGGCTTGGCCTAATTACCAAACCGTCAAATAGGTAACATGGGTGAGACAGGAAGGATACGTTACCACTAGAAGTCACTTTTAACTCACCATCTAGTTATAATATAGTCGAAAACTAGCAAACGAGCTGTCACTATGATAATTATTATATTAATACTAGCGGTCCGCTCGCAGGTTTGCCCGCGTGAACTATAGCTATTTCATGTTTTTGTGAAACAATGAACTACTAAAATGGAAGAAAAAGCCTATGTTCATCCCGATACCCTCAAGTATCTCTAAATAAGTATCATCACAATCGGTTTAGAGGTTTCGGTGTAATGACGTCACAGATAGACAGACAGAGCTACTTTTGCATTTATGTGTAAAGTGTGAAAGACCGAAAATACATATCATTCGTGCATATTTTCAATTATTTCTTTATATTGACTAGTTGTTTTTTTTTATTTTACATTATGCTCATATCTTCCATTTTGTTTGTTAAATTCAAATGCAGTAAGAAGATTTTGTGGTTAAACATATTTTTACAAAACGTATAAAAATTTTAACGCAGCGGAGTTTGAACCGGCGCCTCTTGGAAACCGTCCAAGTTTTGGGTTTTCTATTTCCTAAGTGTGAAATAATAACACATTAAAAAATGCTAAAAAAAACTATCAATTCTAATCTAAGAAAGTAGTCAATTGTACAACAAAAATAAATAAAAAAAAACATAATATAATAACATATTTACGTAATTACAAGAAAAAAAAACAATTATCAATAGTAGAGGCCCAGGTACGCCATATTGAGGCAGTCGAGAAGAAACCGAGATACGGTTGCCATGACAACGCCCCTGCTGCATCAGCCAAACGTCACCGCCTATGTCAACTTTGTATATGTAAAATGAATCTATTGAGGTGCTTTTAAAATTAATTTTAAATGGTGGATCTGTTTTATTTGTTCAAAATGAAATGTGTTATGATCTAATAGAATACTCAAACAATGTTATTTATGAGAAAAACAGTTCAACACCTTTTCCTCATAGCAGGGTCGACAGAGAAAACAAAGTGTCAAGACACTCCGTTCTCCAGTTTCTGTCTGAATTTGAGACAACGTATTAAGTGGCGGAACTCAACTCCGTGCTTTTGAATACCCGACCGGGCAAATGATGATTAAGAGTAGCTTAAAATTCTTCTTAATTTTTCAGTAATTTGAAATAGAAGGAAAAGAATGAAATAGTAAAACTCATTATAGATTTTCGGTTCAACTGTAAGCGCAATTAATCGTAGGTTTGAGGTTTCATTCCCATTGGGGGGAACAATTTCATTTAAATTATGACCATTTCTCCGCTCTGGTCAGTACCAATTGATGTTGAAACTAGTATCTTTCTGTATTAGAAATACATATGCAGCAAAAACATTGAAAAAAATACAGGATTTATAAAAACAACAATTTAATATCAAAACTATTCAAATTGTCTAAAATACCTACACGTTTTATTGAACCTGGAAAATTTTCAATTAACTCGCTACACCAATATTGTTACAAGCATTTAGTTGTCTGGAAATTTAAGGAATTTCGCTATAACTAACAAATTGTGAAATATACGTTGAATAAGAGTTAACTGGAGCTTTAATGAAATCTAATTACAATGGTAGCTTTCGTATCACAATTTACTTTTTAATATATTTAAATGACAGATGTTTTAAGGCCATCGTGGTGCCTGTAGCTGTGTGGTTGTAAGTTCCCTTATTTTGGTTAGAGAAAGCTCGGCATAAGGTCGACAGTCAACATGCAATGTCTCGAATTGAGGCGGAAATTGGACAAAAGAGTCTTATGATCTAGGTAGGTGCTCTCTTTCCGCGACGTGCCTAGCAGGCTCCCAGCGCCAGGGTTCATGGAAGATTGTAATCCCTGTGGCCCCCGCTAGTGGCATTCGAGGTGGAGCACCCTGATGTTTTAGTGGGTATACGGACAGCCTACATTCGCCAGTTCGGAGCCCCACATAACTGCTTCCGAGTGCCCAATCGGGCGGGTATCCGTTACGGATTTGATCAGGAAACAAAATTTTTTATTACATTTTTTTAAATGTTAATCGCACACTTAGGAAAATGAAAAAGACTGGTTGATTGAGAAAGTTCTGGTTATTTGAACGCATGGCTCAGCGTTCAGAGCGCTTGGACGGTATTCAAGAGGCGCGAGTTCAAATCCCGCTGCGTAAAATTTTTTATACGTTTTCTAAATATGTCTTTTTAAGATTAAAAAAAATGACTCGAAACTACAGAAGATGAAAATGTGAACCAATAGCAAGGTTCGTAAATTCCACGCAAACGAAGATGCTGGCAACAACTAGTTTATTATAAATATTAAATCAATACTTGGTAGAACAAAAGCTCCAATTTATTTATTCCATTAAAACTTTCTTATAACAGGATTTGAAGCTCAAGTTAGCGATTGTGTAATGAATGAATGAAAGTAATATTAAACACCTTTTGTAGAATATATGTTGGAAATAAGAATTTCAAAGCAGCTAAAGGTAGAATGCATGGTTTAGCGGTCAGAATGGTTGGACGGTTTCCAAGAGATTAGGTAGGTTCGAATCCCGCTGCGTTCAATTTTTTATACGTTTTCTAAAAATATGTTGAAAATTTATTTATATAATATATTTATTTAAATGCGATGATTTTTTCAGTGTCCATTTGGAACAATATAGTAATGTTTGATCTTTAATTCTGATCTAATTAGAAAGCGAAGAGGGCAAAAACTACATATTGTCGAGACACTGTACATTGCTTCCCGCCCAAAATTCGGCAATGCGCACCTAGAAGCGGAACTCAATTTATGGATTTATGGCCCGCTTTATGGCGATAGAACTTATGTTTACAGTCAGACGCTGCGCCACCACAGTGTTTTGATTTAAGGGCGTCAAATGGCATTTTCCAGATTGGAGTACAGAGTGTCTTGACACTAGGTACTCTCTATCTATGCTATGCTAGAAAAAGCGTCAAGTTGAATAAAAGGATTTCTATACTAATATTATAAAGATGATGAGTTTGTTTGTTTGGTTGAACGCACTAATCTCAGAGACTACTGGTTCGAATTTAAAATATTTTTTTGTGTTGGATAGTCTATTTGTCGAGGAAGGCTATTGGCTAGGACTGGAACACCAATGAAAAATATTACAAAAACGGGAAAATTATTTCATATTTGACTACTTAAACGGTTTAAGTTACATAAAAATCATGTATAACGGAATTGTTCCCCACTGAAAAATCAAAAAAAAAGTCCGCGACAACATATGTCTACCTTTTCAGGTCGACACAGTATAAACTTTTTTATGGTAAAAAAAAATATTCTAAAATATGTTAATATAAATAATAAAATATATTAATACAATATGAAACTTTTTACAGAGAGGAGAATAATTTAATGTTATAAATGTTTATGAGTCACAGGTTCAAATCGAGTATGCCCAAACTTGGTATTTACTAAGAACAAAAGCGTAATCGTCTGTATGGAATAGAAATAATATAAAGAGCAACGTGTGTTCATAAAAAGCTTATTAGATAATGAACGAAAGCACTTACGAATATTTCTTAATCCAACGCCTCGACCACACAGACAAACAATAAATTAGGTTAAAACTGACAAATGGCATCGTCCCGATAACACTTGCATTACGTTTCTTATCATTTAAAAAATGACCGCCTTTGTGTTTACACGTGTACATATATGTATAAAAAACAAAATTGGTCTGTCAGTTTGTAATATTCAAAATAACAGCTTTTTACTAAATGCATACATACATACATATGTGTATGTAACACAATATAATTTTTTTTTTTTTTTGCCAGGTTTTGGATGGAATGATTTTGACGGAACTGTCACTGGCATATAGTTGATGTATTAAAGAATATCTTAGGCTACTTTTATATTAAAATTCCACGCGGATGAAGTCGCGGGCATAACTAGTAATGGTATAAAATTGTAAAGGAAATAGTGACTTTCAAGTTTCCTTATAACTTTACTCATAGGGTAGGCAGAGAGATCCTAGTGTTAAAACACTATATTAGAAATACTGCCTGTTGAGTGTGGGATTGAAAATAATTTAAATACAACCATTCCCCGAGTGGGAATCGAACCTATAACTATTGCGTTTTCAATTACAAGTAATAAAGTCCTGCTGCATTACTATGAAGCTATGAGCTCCATATTAAATTGTAATCTTAAAATAAATGCTATATATACATTTCGACTAAATTTAAATTAATTGGACGGCTTAAAGAATCATAGGTTTAAATCCAGCTACGATAAAAATATAATTAATTAGGCAGAGAGTATCTAAAAAACTACATTTTCTACTTTTCAATAAACTTCAAAACACTGCGTGTTGAACTGCGGAACTCAATGCCGAGCCTTGTCTTATAAGAGCAAGGAATCAAAATATTATATTTAAATAAACCGATGTATTAATAATTCCTTAATTCAAAAGGTTTGTGTGAAACAAGCCTAAGTAACATGTCACTGGATGTGTTAATAGCATCTTATATCTAATTTTTTTTACACCTTTGTCCGACTTTCGTTTGAACGCGTCGTAAACACGTCATTTATAATAATGATTATTTAAAACGAAAACAAAGATGATTTGAATTTTTTTTTTAAATACACAGCAAGCGTAAAAGGCAATGCATATAAAGGTATTAAGTTTAGAGACAATGGAGCGTTGATTTAATTTACAACGCTGTAAGTTTTCATATGAAATAAATACCTAAGAAAAGCGCGGTTTTGAGATCTGTCACTTAACACGCAATGTCTCGATTCCGGGCGGAAAGTGGAGAACGGAGTGTCATGACACTAGACACTATTCTCTCTGAAGCTGAAAAAATCCTTACAAAAAGGCAAAGATATAGCTTAGAATTACATAGCTTGCTCTTTTTATTTTAACAGCGTTATATTTATCTGACAAATGTCAAAAACAGTAAAATCTAGACAAAAAACTATAAATAAGGCGCCGATACAAATATTAATAGAACGTGTAACATGCTTTAGGAATATCACTCTTATATTATGTAATCTTTAAATACCAAATTCGCTTACTTTTCTCATTGCTTGGTATTTTTCTCACAAAAAACTTTAGCTATACTTTTGCTTCACCGATTCATAATTTGCATTAATTTTTAATATATAAACTAAATTAGACGGCGCCGTCGTGGCGTTGGTTATATCTGATTAAACACGATGGTCGCGAGTTCAAAACCAAGTTCAAATTTAAATGTAATCTGGAGTATTTATATTTTTTGGTAGACCCATTGTCGCGTAAAAAAATCGTTTCCTTAGCAACGTAAGTGTAACAAGTGTCATATGTGTATGTCAATACTATGTGTATAGTAATGTGAGTAATATTTATTTTAACTTTATATATTAACAAATTACATATTCTGCCGTCCGGATCTTTTTTATATATAGTATAATATATATATATATATATATATATATTTATAATAGAGTATAATATATATCTTGCACAGATAGATGAAGTTTGTATAAGATAAAGGGTGCTAAAAGTGGGGACTGCTGTCTGGACTTTGAGGCCGTCGTTAAGCAGTGAAACAGCGACTGTAAACGCGATTCGAATTCCACCAGGGGGAATAATCATATAAAAAATAATGTTTTTAGAAAACGTATAATAAAATTAGGATTATTTGCTGACGTTCTGGTTGTTGAAACAACACGCAATGTCTTGGTGCCAGGTGTGGAGTGGAGACCGGAGTGCCCGGACACTATATTTTCTCTGACTGCTATGCGGAAAACTATATAAAAAAAGGAATTATAATCAAATTGATTAATATCGAGTGTTTTTTTAGTTGAAGTAATTTATTACTAAACTCTCTGTTCTAAAATCCCAAACGAAAAAATGTATATGTAAAAAAAAATACCAAACAAATTACCAGCTATTCTTTAAAATCCCACATTCAGGTGATATCTTGGGACAGTTTCCGCTCTAAACAATTATTATTTTTTACAACAATTCTACTCTTCAATTCAACAAAGTCAACTAGTATTAACAAAAGACACTTCATCTAATGTCAATTATTCTCTCGTACCACTCGACTTTAGTTCAAGCAACAAAGGAGTTTGCATCTGCCATTTTTTTACCCCGAAATCGTGAACGAAAATCTAAACTGAATTCCTTGGAGCGTTAAATTTTGATCTATAAATTCAACAAAAGGCGCACCTTCTATTGTTGTAAGAAGGTTGGTAAAACTATTGTATTTGAAGGAGCTAACATAGAAATTCGTTTCGTATAATAATTAAATGTAACGAGAGAAGGGAAATATATAAGTATTTTATTATTTAAAAGCGATTTGTGCAAAATATTGAGTTTCATTGATTGCGGCTCAACAATTTCTTGTACATTTAATTGCGGTAAGATTAGACTTTTATAATAATTATAATAATAATTGATGTACCTAATGGTGAAGTGGGTAGTGATTATAACTGATTGATTAGCGCAGGTTCCACCATTTTTCATTATTTATTCGGTTTACTAATAGTTGTTACGCAATAAATATACTGAAAGTTTACAATACTAGCGACCTCCTCGCGGCTTCGCATGCGTAAACTTTGCTAATTACAATTGTTAAAACTGAATTTAAATAAGATGCGTTTCTGAAATTAGTGTGCACAAACTCACAGAGAACCAGACAAATAGAACAAAAAGTTAAAAATCTATGTTTTAAATTTATATTGATAAATGCCCACAATAATGTGTTGCTTCATATATCTTCCATGTACAGACTGCGACCACTTACATTTTTATTTATTATATGTATAGACTAGAGGCTCACACGCGACTTCGCCCGCGTGAACTACAAACACGCTTCAACAGCAATTCACTTTATTATTTTTTAGTAAAATAACGTTGCAAATTTCTAAAATCAAAAATCACTTCCATACAAATTTCCAACCCCTATTTCGCTTAATTTGGGGTAGAATTTTCACAATTACTGTAGTAACTAATTTTAAATCAATAGCCTAGAAATAAAACTGCATGCTTGTAACTTTAAAATTGACGGACTTTCATACAAACTTCCAACCCCTATTTCACCCCCTTCGGGGTTGGATATCTAAAAATCCTTTCTTAATGAATGTCATAAAATAGACCTACGAATCAGAATCAAGTATGCAATCATATTTAAGATAAACACTGTATGTATATAACAATAGTTCTTTAAAAAGAAAAAAAAGGTTGCGGAAGAAAAAAAAAACACTTGTAATTTGTTATAAAAGTAAAAAAACACAAAAATATAAATCTCTATTTTAAATCATGTGGCCAATATGAATATGTTTTCTGTATTGTATAAATTAAATTATATTGGTATTTTAATGTAGAAAAGCTTTGATACATTACGTAAGTTACTTTGTAACTCAACTATTTTTAAGTTTAGTCTACCTGGGACCACTGACTCTACCTAGGTAGGTAGTGTATCTACCTGTGCCCACGGACTACTGTAAAGGGTCCAAAAATGTATTTTCGAATATTATACGCGATTTATGCGGTTAAAAATAGTTTCATTTAAAAATGTGTAATAATCGTGAAAATTAAAGAACTTGAAATAGGAATATTTAGAAAACGTATAAAAATTTGAACGCCGCAAATCCCTGATTTGAATCCGCGCCTCTTGAAAACCGTTCAAATTCAATGAAAGCCGTTCAAATTTTATACGTTTTCTAAATATTAATTTTTCAATTTTCTAAGTGAACGATAAAAAAATGTTAAAAAATATCAAAGAACTTATTAGGTATATCTTTTTCTACAAAGAAAACTCAGAGGAACTTTCCAGGGCTAGGAAGTGAAAACAATTTATTTTCTATATGATAATGTAGACAATATAACAATAAAATACAAAGATAAAATAAAACGGCTTTCATTGAATCATTAATTTTCACTCCTTTATAAGTTATTGGTAATATCAAATTTCGCTGAAATATCAATATCTCGATGGGTATACTATTAAATTAGCATATTATTCAATTCTGATGGGTTTTTATGAAACAAAATGTATAATATACGGCGTTCAGTCGCAAATGTGTTACTGTGCGATGGTTGTTGGTTCGATTTTAATTTTATAAATTTACTAACTTTGTTTGTTATTAAATTTTTACGCACGGCTTAGAGCCAAGAGGCGCGGGTTCGAGTCTCACTACGTTGTTGAAAATATATCAATACATTTATACAATTTGTTTATTTTTTTACTATATAAAGCACGTATATATGTAATGAAAACTAACGTTATCTTTTTGTAAACAAATATTGTAGAGTGACTCGACACTAAGCTCTTTGGACCTATCATGCTATGCGGGAAAATTTAGCTTATCCACATTTAGCTTATCCACCTTCATATATTGACTGGAAGAGATGCCTACTAGAGATAAGTCCACTTTTGTAAACTAATCAGTTTATTATATTTTGTTTTTTAATTTAGTATGCGCGCGTATAGCTCTTTCGTATTTTCGGCGGCATTTTCATAAAACAATGAAATTCGTATAAAAATTAAAAAAACTGGAGAAAAAAGTAGCTTATGTTAATTCCTAGGCCCTAAAGTATCTCTATATACAATTTCATCACAATCAGTTTAGCAGTTTGGCCACGAACACGTCACAGACAGACAGAGTTACTTTCGCATTTATCATTTTAATATGGATTACTTCCAGTTACTAGATGTTGTCATTGAAACTGACCCAAAATTATAATGCATTTATTTATTTCATTTTTTTGTATCTAAGTCTTCAAAACAGACGATTGTAATTTTTTTTTGTCTTTAAGCCAGCAAAATGACCTAGTAGTAAGTAATAATATTATTATTTTGCAGTAACTTCCTTCCATGTGCCATTCAATTGTGGAATGGCCTACCAGCGGCAGTTTTTCCAGGTCTATTCGACATAGGTACCTTCAAAAAGCGCGTCTATTTCCATCTTAAAGGCCGGCAACATCCCTGTAGCTCTTCTGGTGTTACACGGGGTCGTGGGCGGCGGCGATCCCTTACCATCAGGTGACCCGAAGGCTTGTTTGCCTTGATTACAGAATACAAAAAAAATTGAAAAAAACAATCTAATCTAATTTTGTTGTTATAAAATCAAAAAAATTTAATCTTACCCCTTTGTTAATTATTATTAATTAGTAACCTTTAATATCGTGAATATATCCATTGTAAATATTTATTTTGTAAAATGGATCGCTGTATTGTTACTGGATCCCTTTTTAATATTCAATCGGTCATAGATTCTTTATCATCAATATCCTTTGTGAGTTCTTCATACAACTTGACATTGGCGAAGTTACTTTTGGTCTACTGGCAATCCATAGCGCCATAACTAAAAAACTGAATTGAACTGAACACTTTTGTATTGAGCATGGCGCAGTTGACACTAAAAAAGTACGTATGTCAATTAAATAGCTTATTTTATATTCAACAATCCATCAAAATACCAATTTAAAGTATTTTTTAACATTTTTAAAGTGTTATTAACTAACTTAGGAAACTAGAAAAACAATTATTGGAAAGCTTACAAAAATATTTAATAAATAGCATTCTTTCTTGCCAAAACGATTGTTCGCAGAATAATCTTTGCGTAGCAGAAATTTGTAACAATCTCTCTACAGAGATGCTAACGTCAAATATAAGTTGTAATAAGCGTATAAGAATTTCCACGTAGCCGGATGTAAAACGCATGGCTTAGCGGTCATAGCGATTGAACGGTTTTCAAGAGGCGCAGGTTCAAATCCCGCTGCGTTTAAATTTTTTATACGTTTTTTAAAAATATTTACCAATTTCAAGTTTAATAAAGAATGTTATATACATTTTCCCTTAGATAGAAGTTATAGCTATCTGGAAAAGTGGGGTACAAAAAACCCTCCAATGTGCTACAATGGTGTCGATATAGAGACACTCAACGGATTTGTTTAAGCTATAATATAATCAATCAATCTATACATATAATAAAAATGTAACTGTTCGCTGTGTGTATATGAAAGATATATGAAAAAAAAATGTTATAAGGGGCATTTATCAATATAATAGAACCAAAAACAATGATTTGCCATTTTGACTATTGTATTGTAATAAACTTCTTTTTACATTTAATGTTTATTTCATTTCAATAGGTTGACAAACAAAAAAGTTACAACCGTATATAATTAATTATAAATTCAACCATATTTTGTGATTTAAATGAGAAAACAAAATTGCTTCGGCATGTACTCTACGCAGACCAAGCCGTGAGTGGGTCGCTAGTATATAATACACCTTTTCCATAACTACTGGGTTACAAAAAAGTAAAAATGGAAAAGAAGTATACGAAGTCGCCAGCGACATTTAGTGTCTTGTAATATTCTAGACACTGTCAATCACAACATATGGATTCTATGACAAACGAAACACGTAGGATTTGAACACGCACTCCTTCTCATGTCAACATTTTTACATTTTTTTATATCTTTATTAGTAAAATTACAAAATAGCAAGGTAATCAGAGAAAATCTAGTGTCAAGACTTCACTTTACAATCGAAATTGCCAGAGTGGAGACATACACATTGTTTAAATACAAGCATTGCCCCGAGTGGGCATCGAACCCGCGACCATTTGCGTTTACCGTTGTCAGCCGTTGTCCTACAGGTTGTTCCACGAGGTCCTATAAAACATTATTGGTTCACACGGCAGAAGTCAGCAAAAACCTTGTTTAACCAAAAAATATAACGGAACAGCTTAATCTGTTATAGAAAAAAGCTTTCCGGCATAAAACGCTTAAAATAAAAAGTTCTTTTCCAGCTTATTTATCTGTAAATTGCATTAAAGTTATCTACATACAAGAATCTTCGTACACAAAACATTTATAGCTTACAAAACGATAAAATACTTAATTTCAATAAAAAGATAAGGCTAAAATATAAATATATACACACAATAAGTAAAATTTAAATGCTGTAATAACCATATTGTAAAGTTTATCTTTTCAAAGGAATCATTCATCAAATTCAGGAATAAAATAAGGCTTTTTCACACAAATATTGTATGTAATTAAAAAGTTCCTTCACACTTTTCCCTATTACCATCAAAGAGGTCATGGTGGTACAGTGTGGCAACGTAAGACTGTAATCGCGATTGGTTGTGGGTTCGATTCCCGCCCGGGTGATATTTAAATTATTTTCATTTCTCTGTTTTGGTCAATAAGAGAAAAGGTTGTCTTGGATTCGGGTGAAAAGTGGAGAGCGTAGTCGAGAGTATCAAGGCACTCCTCTCCTCTACACTCCACCACTCCAATCCACTCCAATTGAAAATTGAGATATCGCGTGATGAGTAGCGGAACCTTACGCCTCGCTTTGTTTTACCAGAACGAATAAGGAAATTAATGTAATTCAAATATGACGTTTCCATTAGTGATCCAATGTGTCAATTTTGATTGGTCGTAACATATTACAAAACTAGCGACAAGTTCGCGGCTTCGCCTCCGTAAACTACATGAGTAAACTATTTAGATTTTTCGCCCGCGTTTTCACTTAAATCATAAACTTTGCTAAAATTTATAATTTAAATGTGTGTAATTTTTTTATTTATGAACCGATTGCAATGAAATAAACACTAAATGTCAAGAGAAAAGAAAATTAATAATCATTGTTTTGGATTCTAACACATATAAATACCCCTAATAATATATATATTTTCATATATCTTCTATGTACATGCAGCTATCAGTTACATTTTTATTATATGTATAGATTTACAAAATATTTTTACGTACGTTTTTGTTAGACGAAGAACGAAGTTGAGTTTAATTAGAAGCTATTTTTCCAATTCTTATTTTATTGAAAAGTGGAGCATTGACATTTTTACACATTTTTTTCTATATCACAAGGTGTGATATGCGTAATATCAAGTGCTACAAGAGAACCTTATAATTCAAATATCAATTTTTAAAATGCCAAAATTTATAATACATTTATTTAGACCGGAAACGAAATATAGTCAATACTGTATTTGACCGGAAGTGGTCTACTTTAATAAAGTATGATTAACCGAAGAATCATATCAGTGTTCTTTATCTCGGCCCAAAAAAATCACCAGTCTCTCATACTAGTTAGTATGTAATAAGCCTTACAAGCATTAACATTTACAAAATAAACAAACGTTAGATAGCATCACACGTAATAACAGGCAGAGATTTTTCGACGTTTCGTATGAAATATGCGAATTTTTGCGGACCGGCTATCTCTGATCTAATAGGGTGACCAACGCTTTTGCGGACAAAGGAGACATATTACTAACAATTTTTAAAGTGTTATTCACAAATTTAGGATATGAAAAATTTTCGATTCGAACCCGCGTCTCTTAGAAACCGTTTAAGCGCTACGACCGGTAAGCCATACGTTCTACATTAGGCTACTTGGAATTTAATATAGTATACGTTTATTACAACTTATTTTTGTTGTTAACAACTTGGATTGTTTCCAAGAAGCACGGGTTCAAATTCTGCTTTGTTTAAATTTTTATACGTTTTCTTATGTTTATATAACATATTAATGTCTTTGAGACATATTTTATGATTTTTTTTTTATATCCATTTCTTAACAACCTCTAAAAAATTCTACCATATAGTCATGCGTCCGCTTCAACTTCAGTATAGCAGCTGTAATATCGGTATAATAGTGGTAGCTAACTTTAGCTTAACTAGCTTTACAGCTTATTTAAAAATAAAAATATAATCTATATACAAATTATTTTTAATTCTCTGCTCTGGTATCAGAGACAAAGCCTGAGTGAAATGTTTGGAATTCAACAAAGAGTGGAGGACGGAGAGTCTTGAAACTACATTCTCTATGCCTATCCTGCTATGAAAAAAAAAACGAGAAGTTGAAATCAATACTTTAAATGAAATATGGTCACCTCAGCTTCTTAATCCGATACTAAGGCATCGAATTTACTTTAGTATTAATGGAAACCTCGCCATAAACATATTATTTTAAATTTCGGCCACTCTTTACTTATATACTTCATACATTCGATACGGGTGTAATGTGAAATTTTAATTTCTTTAGGCCTCTTTAAGTTATTATTTTTAACCGATTACAATGAAAGGTGGGTGTTTGAAGGAAATTTTATTAGATATTTGATTTTCGCGATTTTTACACATTTCAAATGAACATTATTTTGAACTAGGTATATTTAGATTTTTATTTTTGACCATGGACTACATTAGTGTTCGAAACGTATGGTTTTAAAAATGTATTTTGGAATACCAAATGATTTAATAGTGGTTAATCCGGCTAAAATAGTATAATTTATAACTTTATTATCATAATGAAAATAAATTAAAAATCAAAATAAAAATATTCTTTATTCAAATAGGCTACAACAAGCACATTTGAATCGTCAATTAATATAAAATGTCAGTATTGTCAGTACTACCGGAAGCTACAACATGCAACCTAAGTATAGGCGTTGCAAATGCCTCCGCTGTCCCAGCATTTTTTTTACCTAATCAAGTTTGTACCTGTAAACTGTTTATACAAAACTGCTCCATTACGACCAACAGCCATAACTACTGGGCGTAAAGTGTGAATTAAATAAGTATCTAATAGTTAAGTTAATAAACTATTATTATTATTATCTAAATATTATTTAACATTTTTCAAAGTGTTATTCATACACTTAGGAAATTGAAAACGACATATTTAGAAAAACGTATAAAATTTGAACGCAGCGGGATTTGAACCCGCGCCTCTTGCTCAAGCGGTCAACCACTTAGCGGTCTTGAACGGTTTTCAAGAGGCGCGGGTTCAAATCCTGCTGCGTTAAAATTTTTATACGTTTTTCTAAATATATCGTTATTATTCAATAATCTATATATGTAATAAAAATGTAACTGATCGCTGTCTGTACAAGGAAGATATATGAGAATAAATATTATTGAGAAAATCTATCTATATAACTAAAATCAAAACAATGATTTTAAAAAATACAAAGCATTCAAGCGCTCTGACCACTAAGCCATGCGTACTATCAAATCCCAAGAGGCGCGGGTTCAAATCCCGCTGCGTTTAAATTTTTATACGTTTTCTAAACATGTATTTTTCAATTTCCTAAGTGTGTCAATAACACTTTAAAAATGTTCTGTTTGTCTGTGCGTTTGTGCACGCGAATCTCAGAAACTCCTAAATCGATTTTAATGTTATTTTATTATTGTATTGTAATAAGCTTCGTTAAATATGTAATATTTATTACATTTCAATCGGTTCGTAATTAAAAAAGTTACAACCATTTAAATTATACATTTAAGAAAAAAATGTGATTTAATGCAGACGAGTTGCGAGCGGGTCGCTAGCTATTTATTAATGTTTGTCTTTGAAAGTTCTCGGGTTTTAAGAAACCCAGTCCTTTGGAAGGTTTGCATGGGTTCATAGGTCCAACACGTAGTTGCCTATCAGTAAATATAAAAGTTTTAATGTGATACATCAAAATTCAAAAACTAAACTGGTACTATGGAATAGCGTTTGCTTGGACTGAGTATTATACTAATTGAGGGCTGGGTACAATTGTATGAGACTTGTAATTTATTATATTAACAAAAGGTTGTTTGCTATTCTTTTTTGTTGTAAAATCAGTATACATACTATAATGATGATGTAATGAGGATGTGTGCTTTTGTTTTCTTGTTCTTTTTCAAGATAAACTAGTTTTTTAGTGATAAACTAGTGGCAAGACACTCTGTTGTCAAAACCAGAGCGGAATGAATGATAAAATTTAAATATAATATTTTCTCCGAGTGGGAATAGAAGCCACAACACGCGCTGACGGTGTCGGTGAATGCTGTCCCACTGGCGCCACTATGGTATTTAATTCTTGGTTACAAGTTCAAGTTGAAACTGAAACACAAATAAGACTGAATTATTAAAAAAAATTTACAACTCTGTAACAACTTTAAATAATAATAAAAAAAGTGTGTTTAAAAATATCACATGGCAATTAGTTATAATATATTTTAACCAACCACCCAGGAAATTTCAACCCTTAAAAAGCTTTTAACAAAATATTGGTAAACACTAACGCAGCTTCAATAGATTTGATCTTTTTATCTCAAGTTTCGGAGGTACGCTGTAACACGCTCGGATGCCAACAGTAGGCGACAGATGTTCTTACATGTGGGTTTTTTTTTTATAAAATAGGTACAATCGGCTACAAATTATAGGTATTTTATTAGAGAATGTGATGGATTAAGTACAAGTTATGTTATAAATGGAGAAGGTAGAGTTTTATCACTTTACTTTGCAATAGTTTCCGTCACTGTAAATTGTAAATAATAAATAAATATTTTTTTTAAAAAAAAAAATACGTATGCCTCACACACACACCAAAACATACATTTTTATGACGTCATCGTTATCTATTTGATATGTTTATATATAACGCTGTTTTTACCCACTAATAATCATATTTCGAAATTTGCGCACGTGTCCGGGATCCGATGATTGTGCAATATTTTCATAGCATGAATCAGATATCCTTCTAGGAGGACCAGGACCAGGAGGATAGAGAAAAAAATATTTCTTTCTTTTTTAAACTCATTTTGTTATTATTCCACTCAGCTATTGTATGGCGTGGCGTTGAATTCCGCCTTACAACACTAGGGTTAGCTCTGTCTACAATATATTACATATAAAAAGCGTATATTATAACAAGTATATACAGTAAAAAAAAAATTAAAAATAAAAAGGATTCCTTAACTTAAATAAATACTCTACTGAACTGTACACGAAATAAAAAGTCAATCTGCCATCCCATAAACACGACTAAACATGACAAGGACAACGCTTAAAAACTTTTTTCGCCCTTTTTTCAGATTTACACTCAATACCTTTTTTCCGTTATGGGAGAAATAGTTTAAGAATGATTTGTTGTGGGATGCAGGTTTGAATCTGTCTTTTTTTTAGCTTCACTCAGTTGTTTTTATTATTACTAGCGACCCGCTCGCAGCTTTGCCTGCGTAAGCTAAAGGACTGCCCGCGTTTTCATTTAAATCACAAATTTTGCTTTTAATTTTATTTTTAAATTAAATTGTAACATTTTTATTTATGCACCGATTAGAATAAAATAAACGCTTAATGGTAACGGAAGTTTACGAAAATATAATAGTTATAACTGCAATTAAGTCAGTCTGAGGTTATTATGCGCAAACGCACAGACACACAGATAAATAGATTTGGGTTCTATTACATTGACAGATTCCTCCAATAATTATATTTCTCATATATCTTCGATGTACAGACAGCGATCAGTTACATTTTTATTATATGTATATAGATTCTAATTCTTTATCTAGTAAAAGTTATAGTGGTAGAAATCATTCATCATAAATGATTCAACGAATAGACAGACAGACAGACAAAATTATATTAAAAAAACCTCATTTTTTGTACTAAGGAATTTTTTTTTTTAGGTACCCATTGCTTAGACACTCCCTTCTCCACTTTCCAACATCAAGATATTGCGTGTTGAGTGACCACTGAACTAAAAGCCGCACTTTGTCTTAGGAATTAGTTCCGGAAAGGTAAAAAAAGGTTAAAGAAAATCTCTGGAACAGCTGGACCCAGTTTGATGGGACTTTCACCGGCAGTTTACGGAACCGGCGGAACTATTATATTTAAATTATTTTAATTTTTCCACTCTGAAGACAAGAGAAAGAGCGGCGTTTAGTTCCGCCACATTAAAAAAAATTTTGAAAACGAGACGTTTTCAACGTTTAGAACTTTACAGTAGTCCGTCACAGGAAGACAACCCGTGACATTGCATGATTAATCCTGTCAAAGTTTTAAAGTGTATTTCTATTGAAATATGTAAAATAACCGAAAACTAAACATCTTATTTCGTTAAGTTATTAAGAAGACGGCAACTGGAGAACTGAGTGTCTCTTTACAAGGTCTTTTGACTATTTTGTAAATGAAAATATTTTTTTCTGATACGAACGAACGAACACGTGGCTAGCTTTTTGTTACCTTTTGTTAGCTATTTGTAAATCTAATAGAAATAAGTCTACATATAAAAATAATACTAACAATTCAGACTTTAAATTCATTCACACTTTAAAGCAACTAAAAGTGGATTTATTTCAGGTGTAAATTTCATTATCTTCAGAAGTGAGAGTTCAAAAAATGTCTTAAATTGACTTTTATTTTTATTTTTAAACCATAATGGCTCTAAAGTTGTCATGTACAGTTAATTTTAGTACTTAGTTAGTCAGTTAGTTCCTTGTGTAATTTTGTTTGCATTGAGTGTAGTCTAGTAATTTCCCATTTTCTCTGGTTACCGTAGGAAAGTGGGCAGGAAGCGCAGGACCGTCCCTCGTGGAGATCTATTGGGGACGCCTATATCCAACAGTGGCAGTTGAACGGTTGACCTGACGACGAGCGTTGAATTTGGGAAAATCCTTTATTATTGAGGAAAAGGTCAAATTTCAAATTTCTGTGACCAATAGTTATGCTGTGCGGTGTCTGTCAGTCATTCAATAAAAAAAGTTGAGCTGAGGGACTTAGTCTAACCAGATCGAGAATGAACTTAAAATATAATCCTTTCCCTCAATTGGGAAGTGAATTTACAAACGGCATATATATAGTCAGGTACTTCAATCTATTCTCCCGCAAAGCAGGTTGAATAGAGAAAACCTGCCGACGCAGTGCCTTGACACTCCGTTTTCTGTCCTTACTAATATTTCTTTATTAGTTTAAAAAAGAAGTTAAAAGGAAGACATAATTTTTTTTACATTTTTTTAAAGCGTTATTCACACACTTGTGTATATTTTCGAATCAACAATAATAAATATTTAATAGTTTGATAGAACGTATGGTTTAACGATCAGAGCGCTTGGACGGCGTCCAAAAGTCACACGTTCGAATCCTGCTAAATTTTTATACACTTCTCGATCTGGTTAGACTAAATTTTCATACACCTCAAATGTTTTTTTTGGATCCTAGTCATCCTGACACCGATAGGATGTTATGCAAATATTAGTCTAATAACAGTCACCGGACCGCATGTGTAAGTTTCCAAGCATATTCGACGGCAGTAAATGGGTCAGTTCATTAAAAAAAATCTGAGTAGTCCAAGTATTTGTATCTTGGACTAATATATAAGCTTACTCTTACGAAAACATTTCCACTGCACACAATCTATTTGTTATCTCAAATCCAAAGTCATTAGCAGTGAAATTCATATCACGTACCACGTTTCTTATCAATAGATAAGAGCTAGACCAGTATTAATCTTATAAAAGAAGTTTATGGAAGGTATGGAATTTAAAACTATTCTAAGATGGTTTTTTATATACATAGATTGGGAATTTAAATTAAGTTAAAAAAATTCGCATTAAGTAATTTTTTTAAGTTTAAATTAGTTTTTTGAACTTGAAAAATATTCGTTCTTAAATACTTCAATTTAAAATTCATCTTATATATATACTATAAACAAGCTGCTTCACGTCTTTTCCCGCATAGCAGGGGTATTTAGAGAGAACTTTGTGTCAAGACTCCGTTCTCTACTTTCCACCGGAAACAAGACATTGCGCACTTAGTGGCCGAAATCAACACAATAAAAATATTTGTAATATCACTCCCCTGATTGGGAATCAAACCCACAACCAACCAATACCAGTGTATAAAGTCAGACGCTGTCACATTGAGCCACGGTTATTAAAAGTATTCAGTAAATATGTATATTTATTTCATCACATTACATTTCTCATTTTATTGTGGTGGAGTATTATGATTATTTCAAAAACAGCGATAAACACGTACATATTTAGAAAACGTATAAATTTTTTATCGCAGCGGGATTTGAACTCGCACCCCTTTAAAAACCGTTCAAGACCGCTAAGCCATGCGTTCTTGAACGGTTTTCAAGAGGCGCAGGTTGAAATCCCGCTGCGTTCAAATTTTGATATGTTTTCTAAATATGTCTTTTTCAATTTATTTTGTGTGCGAATAACACTTTAAAAAAATGTTTAAAAAGTAGCGATAAATACAAGAAAAAATGAGCTATAAAATATTATAAAATAATTTAAAAGTATATATTAAATCATTAGTCACCAAGTATACTTATGTATAATAGAATTCCACAAATAATTTCAGACTTGCCAATTGAACAATATCAAGACAAAAAATATATTATTGAGAAAAGTTTAGTATTCTGATGTTAATGTGTGGAATTTTAATGCTGTAGATGCTCATTCGGGAGGCTATTTATTGTAAAACTATATCTGAAAAGAGCAACTCTGGAGTTTCTCGCTGGCTCTTCTCAGTAGAACTTCCTTCCGAGCCGGCGGAAGCTGCCGCTAGGACTGACAATACTGACACTTTATGTTAATTGACGATTCGAAAGTGCTTGTAATAGCCTATTTGAATACAGAATATTTTGATTTAGATTTTATTTGCAACTCAAAATAAATTAATGCAATGTTATTTACTAGTGAAATCATTTTTTGAAATGTATTATAAATATAAACATTTAATTTGAACTTACTACAATCCAATTTGGCACATTCTAAATCACGACAGTCTCTGCAGTCACAGTGGCAGTCGCAGTGGGACAGCGTCTAATTGCAAACCAACCGTGGCACTCTACTACTGTGAGGTTTTGTAGGAACTTCCTTCCACGTGCCACTTAACTGCGGAATGGCCTACTAGCCCATTACTAGACCTTCAAAAAGCGCGTCTATTTCCACCTTAAAGGCCGGCAACATGGTTGTGGGTTCTGTCACCACATATGGGACTGATTGTAACTATTTTGATTTCTTCGTGCTGTTAAAACGAGGTCTAGCGTTTAGTTCCACCACTCAACGCAATGTGTTAAATCCACGCAAAAAATTTAGAAAAGACTTTTTTGACACGAAGTTTTCTCTGAATTGTCCTGGTATGCGTAAAGCTGAAATAGCTGAAGAAGAACGAAGCAGCATTCAATATTTTCTATGACCTCAAAACCCAATCCAACTACAAATCTCTAAACAATACAAAAACTTGCACAAAAGAATCAAAAACAAAAGGTTTTAAAACCGAATTAAGAGAGGGCGTACAAATTAACGGTTACCCGGTTATATATAATGAAATACTTTGAATGACAGCTCTTAGTCTATTTGACAGGTAAATTATACATTTTGTGCCCGTATCTCTTTATATGGTATAGTATAGGGGGCAGCGGCTTAACTTTATTATGCTTCTATTCGTCATCTTGTTTATTTTGTATTTAGTGGGATAGGAGAGAAGCTATATTAAATTACTCCTTTTCAACGTTCCACACACTTTGGAGATATTGTTGATTGAATGTCGGTGTTTTCTATAAGTTTTTTTTTTTAAATAATGGATCTAGCAACCTTAAATATTTTCAACGCATACAAGAGTTCAAATATCAGGTTTAAACAAAATATTTATACATATATCTTTAGTAAACTTATACATATTTGATCTGTAAGGTTCTAAAGTTCTGAACGCAATATCTCTAGTTGCCCAGTGTAGAAGGAAATATCTTACAATTTGAATATTAGGTTTTCTTATAGAGGTACCCTACGAAAGATGTATAAAATAAACAAAATGGCAAATCAAAAACACACCTGTTACATATATACATCTTCTTTATACCTTTAAACCATAATTAGTTTGCGAAAAATAAGTGTTGAAGCGTTTATCTTTCATTTTGAGATACCATCTCTTGTACTATATATACTCTCAATTTATAAAAAATAACTTTTCGAAACAAAAAATAGTTCATTTTATTTTTATTTAAAGGGTTGTAAAGATTCATATCTAATATAAACAACATTTATTATTATTAGACATAGTTGCGGTGAACAATACGTTATGTATTTCGAACCAGCTTTTTAACAGACGAAAAAAACGGAGGCGGTTCTCGATTCGACACGTATATATATTTTTTGGTTTTACCACGCATAGCTTATTACAGAGCAGAGTATTTTGATAATTCTATTTCTAATGGATAGAGTATACTTTGAAGTTGGTATAAAAATATAGCTCATAAAATAATTAACTAACAACAACTAACTAGCTGTAAAACATTTTTAGAAAACGTATAAAAAAACGCACAGGGATTCGAACCCGCGCCTCTTGGATACCGTTCAAGCGCTTTACCCGCTAAACCATGTGTTCTACATCCAGCTACGATAAAATTCTTTTACATTTTAATTTTGTACTAATAAATTGTAACGTGTGTAATATTTAATAAATAGCATTATCTCTTGCCAATGCCAATGTAAATCTTTGGGTAGCAGAAATTTGTAAAAATCTCTCTACAGAGATGCTAATAACAAAAAAAAAATAAGAATTTTAGGGTAGCCTAACGTAGAACACATGGTTTAGAGGTAAAGCGCTTGGACGGTTCCAACAAGCGCGGGTTCAAATCCCGTAACGTTCAATTTTTTTTACATTTTTAAAAATGTTTTGCAATATCCTAAGTGTGTGAATAACACTTAAAAAAATGTTAACAATTAGCTGTAAATAATAAGACAAAAATAAAGAACTATATGATATCGCTCTTAAGCTATTTATTTGAAAGTTAAGACGAAAAATATGTCCGAATGATTTTTTTTGTAAATTGATCATTATTTCTAAAATATGCTGTATATTTACTTGTTAAGGCGAAAGTAGCAGGTTCGATTCGTGGGATAGATGACTATGATATTTATATAATATTACATGAAGCTATCATGGCGCAGTGTAAGCCGAACTGTAAACGAGAGGTGTGTGAATTCGATTCCTATGCAGGGTTTATATTTAAATTATTTTAATTTTATTTGTTCCGCTAAGATAAATCACGGCTTTAAGTTCAACTCAACACATACTCGTTATATTACTAAATCGGCCGCAAAGTAGAACACCTCTTGTGCCTTTCCTGTTATATGCGCGACATATGTAGTCCCAAAAAAAAACGCTTAATCAGTTTATTCAATTTACTTTGATATAAATAAATTTGAAAACAGCCTCCATTCGTTCACACGGATCGCCGACATTTTTGTAACAACCCTAAATGGCCGACACGGCCGAATTGAACCCAGTTCCGGAGATAAGATAAAGCTAAGTTATCGCAAATCTTTGCGAGGTTTTACTCGTAAGTGTGCGTATATACATAAATATAAAATGCACAAGCTATATTTATAAAAAACCGGTGTGAAGTCACACGTTCTCAAACTTTCTTGGTAATTCATTGGATAATTTTTTAAGCTTTTTTTTATTTTGATTATGTAGTAGTTGTAGATTTGATTTCCACTTTATTATATGGAATAGATTTATTTTTATAATATTCGTGTTTGTCAAACCAAAAAATATGATTTTTGTACACAACTATTTACCTCGATATTTCAATATTTTTAAATTGCTATTCACATACTTAGGTTAATAATAAAATTTAAGAAATGTATGATTTGACAAGACATTGCGTTCTCCACTTTCCGGTGAAATTCGAGACATTTCGTTTTAAACGGCGGACTCAACGCCGCGCTTTGACCTATCGACTGGAGCGGCGAAATGACAATCATCAAAAATCGATGCCATTATATCCATTCAATACACCTTTATGTGGACCTCAACGTGACGCTTTGTCAGGGTGTAAAAATAAATATAATTATTCCCTCGAATGATAATCGAACCCACAACTACTACTACTACTCAGAAACAAGAAAATTTACCTTTAAATAGAAACCCAAAACATCTACATACAATGGCAATGGTAAGTTAAATCAGTAAATTTTACACAATACATGTCTTGCGAATCCTGGCTTTTGATTGACGTTTCATAACAAAGCAAAGGAAGCTCTTCCTACTATGCGCAAACGTTGTAGCAGACGGTGGAAATGTCAAGTTAAAGTGGCATAAACTACGTTTTGATGGGTGTGCATTTATTTTTGTCTCCTGCACGCTCAGTTTCCGGCTCAGTTTGCAGTTGTTCGTCTTTTGGTGATGGTTGCATGTAGCCAATTAATCGTTTAATAGTCCACTCGTATAATTACAGTACTCATATCTGGCCTTATTCTAATGCATGGCCATGGCCATCGGCATGTCTAACGAATGTCAGTTACACACTCTCTCTCCTCTGATTGTGAGGTCTGCTTTCTTTGTCGTTTCCTTCCTTGACTCTATAAACTGCTTCCACCATAAACTCAATTACAGTTTAAATATAATGATTGATTATCCCTTGAAAGTTTTAAGCCTATAACCATTGCATTCACACATGCTTTAACTGAGCCACGATGTTTTAGTATTTGATGAGGTAATAAATCGTTATAAAAATGAAATTGAAAGAATTGCATTGTCGACGGATCCGGATACGGAAGTGTAAATTTGGAAACCAAATCAGACAAATCCAAGTGGTTCAAATGAAAGTAATAAGAGCGTGTCAAAAAATAAAAATAGTTTTGTAAGTTATGCCACTTTATCATCTACTAGTTTCAATGTTTCTCGTCAGTTGTTTCTATAACATATACACTATGTAATGTGATACTGTTCTAGAAATAATGAATAAGTTGGTAGACGGAATAGAAATCCTCCGGAATTAGAATCATTGCGTGTTGAGTGGCGGCAATCAACGCCGCGCTTTGTCTTCTTGACCAGAGCTGTTTTTTTTTAAATAAATTATTCCTCCGAATGGGATTTGAACCCCTAACCTATCTGTAAGTGTGTGAGATATTGAACATCTTTATACATTTTTTGTATACAAAAATAATTTTCTACTTATTTGTACTAAACTTGTGTACCAAGGTACCATTTATTTTTGGCATTACTAAAAAATAATTATATTAATAAACTTAGAGACCCTTTTGGTTAAATTGGCGTTAAATTATTTTTGTCTTCCTCTTTTATGCTTACATTTTGTATGTCTAATTAGAAGTACGGTTAATTAAAAACTAATGGTCTTAGGTTAGATTTCAGTTGCAAATTTATTTTTAATTACAAAAATTTTTATATATCCGGTCTGGTTTCCGGTCTGGTCTGGGACTTTTGTTTAAATATTATTACCTTTTATAAATAACATTAGAGCATAGCGTCTACAGTTACATACTTTCATACTTCTTACTTGTTTTTAATTAAAAAAAATCTTGTGAGAAATCTCTCCGCTCAGAAAGGTTTTTAACATGAAATATATTTTTAGTGTCATTATTTACCGATCAATCTCTTATGTTCGTTCTTTTTCTGGTGAACTGATCTGTAACTGGCACTCTACAAATTCCATAACTGAAGAACTGTACTACATGTTATATGTACTCGTATGTTTATCATAAATTAATTATAATTCTTAAAACAAGTTGATACAAAAACTCATTCAAGTGGAATAATAAATTGACTTCAATCGTGATATTTTTTACTTTTTACGATACATTTACAGTTTCTATTATCTTTCAAAGGGAAAAGAAAATGAAAATACATTGATATCTATCAATGTACAGACAGACGGATAGATAGATATATAAATATTCTATTGCACACAAATACAATAGAAAAATAAACCCAAAATTGTTATTTCAAAAAATACAAGACGTTCAAAGACGGTATCATTAATAATATATATCTCTTTGACAACCTTTAAAGAAAGTAATTAGCATTAGCAGGTAAATTAATAGAATTTTAAATAAAAATTGAGTTCATCGTGGCGATTTGGGATAGTTTGACCGTAAACGTGATTGATCGTGAGTTCGATTTCTATGCGGGGGAATGATATTTAAAATGATTTTCATTTATCTCCTCTGGTGAACATGATAAAGCATGGCTGTGAGTTCCTCCTCTCAACACGGAAAGTCTCGAATTCGGGGGAAAATGTTGAACGAAGTGTCTTGACATTAGGTTCTCTTAAAAAAATACTTAACGGTCTATGTTTTAAACACTTTATACCACACTTTATCTATTAAATTTATTTCAAACTATTCCATAATCCCATAATAAGAATGTCATCTGCATATTACAACTTAAATATAACAAAAATATACATACATACCAATGTTTATTGAAAGTTTGACAGCCACTGAACGAAAAAATTAACTTAACATTTGAAAAATTTTATTCATTTCGAATTTTTAAGCCCTTTTCTTTAAACTACGGGAAGGTATTCCTAATAATTTTGGCTATAATTGCTTTTTAATTACACGTTACTACGCGTTTGATCTTAAATCGTTAGAGCTCGTATCTAATTGGTACTTTACGTATTTTAACGCCATTGTGGAGTAGTGGGACAGTGTACTAAATAATAGATAATGGTTGTAGGTTCGATCCCCACTCATGCAAATAATTATATTAAAATTTACTGTCTGTTAAACTTATCATAATCTTTATGGTCTTTAAAAAATAACATTAAAAACAATAAAAAGAAACCAGCGTTGCAAACAGCGATGTAAGCTGTGCAATTATAAAATAAAGGAGAAATAGAAAAAAAATACGCATAAAAAAACAGATACATACATATAAATACATAAATCTATAGATACAGTAAAAATGTAACTGATCGCTGTCTGTACATGGAAAATATATTATTATATATATAATAGAACACAAAACATTGATTTTAATTGTCTTTACTGTTTATGCGAAATTCAGAAATGGCTATTGTATTTTAGTAAAGTTCCTTTAACATATAGTATTTATTTAATTTCAATGAGTTCATAAATAAAAAAAATTACAACCATTTAAATTATAAATTTAAGCAAAGTATTGATTTAAGAGAGAACGCGGTTCGGGCAGTCGAACGAGGGACAAAATAGTATATGCAGGCGAAGCCACGAGCAGGTTACTAGTAGTGAATATATATATATATATATATGTGATAGATACGTACACACAAATATATATATATATATATATATACATAGAAGAGTTGTAATATTAAACTTGAAAATATATGCTTATTTAATAAACGAAAATAAGGACAGACAAAAGTTTAAAAAAGTTTTTATTTGTTCTTTTTTGTTAATTATTATTAGACATGTTACAGGAAGTATATGAAATATTGGAATTGAATATAATTTCAAGCTCACCTGGGCAGTATGTAAAATGAAAATAATATTATACAAAATTGATCAGTTACTTTTGACTGATAAATTATTTAAATTTTGACATTCCACAATAGTTCTTTTGACTAATAAATTCTTCTCTCGAAATGCATTTACGGAGAACATCCATGCGCAAGGCAAACAACCCTTACAGACGGATGATACTGTGGGAGACATCAGTAAGCCCGATACTACTCACTAAAATTAAGCGGAAACCCTCTCCACCTACATGAGACGTCGTCGTCGAGAGCCTCTGCAAACGGCCCGCCTATTGCAGGCCTCCGTTGTTTTCAAGGTGTTCCTGGGTTTCTTCCAGAGCACCCGCAGCGTTGATGACTTGTTGGAGGACCAACACGGCCCTTCCGCAGTAGCTCCGCTAGGAGAGGAGAGTTGGAGGTCCGCGTACCGCCTTCTCCTACCCCCTGGTCTCCGACGGCGAATATATTGCCTAATATGATATTGCTTAAAATCTTATGAATCAAAAGAAATTCAAAAATTAAGTAATAAGCTTAAAAGGTTATTTATTTGTAGACGAAATATACATATTTTATACACAAAGTATAAATTTACACATATTATGTTAATTAGAGATGAGAGGATTTAAAGAGAATCTCAATGGTTGTGGGTTCAATTCTAAACCACGGCGTATTGCTACGCCATCCAAAACCTGTTTTTTTTAAATATATCAGAAGATGGAGAATGGAGTGTCACACTGGGTTCTTTATGCCTATCCGGATATATAACTTAACCGTTTCATATATTTTGCCCAACGGTTATTCGTATATCGTTAGAACGCCTATCTAATACTTAGTGGCCACGTGGTTTTTTTTCTTCAATAGACAAGGCAAACGAGCGTTCGGGTCACCTGATGGTAAGTGATCACCGCCGCCCACGACCCCGTGTAACACCAGAGGAGCTACAGGGGTGCTGCCAGTCTTTTATTTTGTAATATAAATAAATAATTTGAAAATAAAAATAACTTTTCAAAATAAAAAATTGAACTGTGTTTAACTTTCCTTTATAGTATACAACTAGTGAATTCAAAAAGTTGGACAATATTCACACTAATTTTACTATTTGTATGTTTTTTGAGGCCATTGTTACGCAGTGGAAGAGCGTATGACTGTCAACGCAATTGGCTGTGGGTTCAATCGACTTCGGTAATGATTAGATTTAAATTATTTTCATTTCTCCACTCTGGTGACAAGACAAAGGTTGAGTTTCGTCACTAATCACTATACGGTTCGGGTTCAGGCGGAAAGGGAGGGGGGGAGGTGTTGACGTTAAACTCTCACCAATTATCCTGCTATGCTGGAACCGGCGTGAAGCTGAAAGAAATAAAAAAATCGACTTGATCGTTCTTCTTAAAAACGACGAAGTTACAAGTCTTGTTCGAGCCAAAGTTTTATTTTAAAGAATACGTTAAGCATTTTATTAACCATTCGTTTGACAATCTATGACTTTAAGTACTAGACTAGTCTAGACCCAATTCCCGCACACAAAAAACACTTTCTAACCTAAATCTAGATATAGATAAAAAAAACAGTTATGAAACTGAAGTGGAACGATAATCATCGTGTATTGTTATGTGGGCAGTAATATATATTTAATTGTAACACCGGGCCCACGCCCATCGGATATTTTGTGCAGCTTGCTGGGAAAAGGAATCTGTTGAGAGTATTATTTTTTTTAAAGTTAACTTATTTTTTGGCAGACTGACAGTCGAAACATACAAATATATGTATATTTTATAAAATATATATTTTATATAGTTTTATATATAGTATATATAAAGAAAACTAGACACGCAATGTCTGGAATTTGAGCGGAAAGTGGAGAATGGTGTATGTTGAGACTAGGTTCTCTCTGACTAGCCTGTTATGCGATAGAGCGTGAAGCGATTTAAAAAAAGTAAATTACAGAAAAAGCTAAGAAATATACGGTAGATGCATATATATATACGGTAGTTGTGAGTCCGATTCACACTCAGCGGAAAGGACATAGACAAACAGACAGGCTTTTGTATCAAGTAATTAGACTTTCAAAATAAATTGTAGCCAGTAGTTTTTTGCTTGAAATGCGATCAACAGACAGACACACAAAAGTTTTAGAAAATATATTTTTACCGTCAGTTACTTATATGAATACGCCTAGAAGTATTTTTTTACCTTTATATTCAATATACAGAATTGTGCACCTCTATTGTATTACCTCTATTCTATTGTATTGTATTGTAAGTATAGTTGAGCATTTTTCCAACGGACCCTTGTCCCATCTGCGGCGTTAATTTACGCTATTGATATACAATATCTCTAAAATTAGTATTAAGTAGAGAACGGAGTGTTTTAACAATAACTTATCTCCGTTTACAATGAATGATGTATGTGAAAGATTAAAAAAAAAGAAGTTAAGTTAAAAAAAACAATCAAAACCATATACAAGGGTCGATTCACACTCGTGGAGATGGTTATACATCTTTTTCATCTCTTGCTACTTGACTTTCAGAGTCTTGGCTCTCCGTTCTCCACTTTCTGCCCGAAATCGAGACATTGCACGTTTTGCCTTACCAGAGCAGCTAAGAAATAAAAAATTATACAAACACTCCACACATTTCTCAGTTCTAAAAGCTATGCTATGCGCTCTCACGATTTGATTGCGTCGTTTGAGCGCAGCCAACTAATTATTGAGTTATTTTTTATAAATACATTTACATATTATTCCATTTTAAAATATTTCAAATTTGTTAAATTTCAACTTTTCATTGCGTTTTTTTAATACATTTAAACATTTCTGTCGCATTTGGAAATTTTAATTGTTTTTTTGTAAGTTAAGAAATTTATTTGGTGAAAATCGGCATAAATAAATATCGTTTTTTTTTCTTAAAATACAATATTTTATCAAATATAGAAAAATACGAGAAAAGGTTGGAAGAGAGGGAGAAATCATATATGACTGAGAGTCTCTCTTATATCCTATATTCTTGATGAATAAAATATAGGTTAGCCACTTACCCCTTAGCAAAGTGTACGTCATTTTTTACAACCATTTATGTCAAACACAAAGTATTGTATATAATATTTATATTATTAATTTGATGTATTTCAGACACAGATATTATAAAAAAATATATTATCTTTTACTAATCCTTCTACATATAAACTGACTATGCCATGTATCATAGTCCTCCTTCCTCATAGTTTTCCTAAAATGAAATTAAAAAAAAATCCTAGTGTCAAGAAACTCCGTTCTTCAAATTCCGCCCGGAAGCTGGTAGAGCTGACTGCGTGTTGACTGGCCTAACTCCATTTAAATTATAAATTTAAGCAAAGTTTGTGATTTGAGTGGGAACGCGGGCGGGTTAAAACGAGTCATGTAGTTAAATATTTTTTTAGCCTAACGCTTTTTTCCGTATATCCAGATGAATATCACACTTCTCGAATTCGAGGAAGAGAAAAAACTATGTATGATGAGTGACGGATCTCAACGCCGCGTTTTTTGGCTTTGTGGCCGGAGAAATGAAAATATGTTAATTATAAAAATTATTATATTATATTAATTATCATTGCTCCGAGTGGGAATTAAACCCACTACTAATCCCCTAATCACTACCATTTACTAATCGCGATTACAGTCAGACACAGTCCCACTGCTCCACAAAGGCATCTTTGATTATTTGTAGTTCAAAAAATTGAGTATTTGTGTTAACAAATATAAAAATAACTAAAAACTATTATTAAAAAGCACATTAAAAATTGGACCTTATTCATATTATATTAAAGTTGTTAATCTTCTAAAGCTGTTATAAATTTTATCAGAAACTTTCCATTTTCCATGCAATTCTAGCTTTTATTGCTTAGGAATAAGAGGTACAGTTAAAATTAAACGGTTTAAGACAAAAAAAGCTCTAGAATATTCGTACAGGATACCAAAACGAAATAATTTTACTTCTACAAATTTTTACTTTTTCGATTTTATCACCACAAAATTAAAGCTTCTTGGCAAATTGTAAACATACCTCTGTGGATTGTTTTAGACGCCAAAGCTTTTGATAAGTGCTTTTAAAAAAAGACAGTGAATTGACACTATTTTTGTTCAGTTTCACGCTTTTTCCCGCAGAGGAGGATAGTCTGGAAAACATTATGTCGAGTAATGAGTGTATAGAGATTTGAATAGAGATATGAATTGAGATTAAGATATGCGGGTTGAGTGACGAAATGAACACCGCGCTTTGTCTTAGGCACCAGAGACATAAAATGAAAATAATTTAAATATAATCATTTCCCAGAGTGGGAATCGAACCCACAATCAATCGCGACTACCGTCAGACTGACTGTTCCTTCAGACTACTGCTATACTGGAAAAAGCGTAAAGCTGAAAGAGATAAAACATCACTTAGAAACTACTTCTAACATGCTTCTTCTATCTTGTAAAGTCATTACAAAATTGCCACCCGTATGTTTTTTATACATATATGCCATGGCATGCAATTCTTGTCCGTTTATAAATAGTTGTTAGCAATTAGACCCTTTTAAAATTCTGTGTCACAAAGTTTATTTATAATTTTTTTCACACTTATCTGAGATATGGTATTCATTAGATATTAATTATTTATTTTTCTTTTATAATACTTCAAAGGTAGTTAGTTAACAAGTAATTAGTTTATAAACATATATATTTATATATATATATATATAATTTATTATGTTTACAATAGGTATAAGAACAAGGATTTTGCTGCAAAATAAACCTTTACACGATAAGTCGCACAGACGCCACGACAGAGTCTCATTTCTGTTACCATTTTCTTATATATTCGTTTCTTTTTTTTGTTTATACTTAATTTATTCCGTCTGAATTATGTGTTTTTTTTTTTTCAATTATTTCATTTATTTTTACTTTTGCTTGCTTACGGTAGGACTGACAATACTGTCAGATTTATGTTTTGAAAGTGCTTGTAATAGCTTATTTCAATAAAGAATATTACTTTTCATCAGAATTCGTGACATTGCCCGTCGAGTTACGGAACTCAACGCCACGCTTTGCACCTAAGTCAAAGTGCGGCTAAACTCTTTTTTTGTCGCTGGGAATGCAATTTACCCAGATCATCCGCGCGCAAGCCACCTTAAGAGCGGATGATACTGTGGGACTCATCTGTGAACCCAATAACTACCTACTAAAATCCAACGGAAACCCTCTCTACCACCATGATACGTCGCAGGAACGCTTGCGCTTACTTCTAAGACATCTCGGTAGACGGCCCGTTTATTAAGGACGACAGTCGCCTTCAGGGTGCTCCGGGGTTTCTGCCAGAGCACCTGCAGCATCGATGACTTGCAGGAGGATCACCATAACCCTCCCGCAGTATGTCCTCTAGGGTAGGGCGAGTTGGAGTTGAGCATACCTACCTTCCTTCCTGCCTTCTCCTACCCCCTGGTCTACGACAATGGAGCGGGTCTGCATTTACGCCGGACTCGCGCATCAACTTCGCGGCCTCTTTCAGTGCCATAACTGACTTACATAAGGAGACCATTGCAGACCAGTTCCTCTTACTATTCAGCATGGCCCCCATCACAAGCGCGGCTAACCTAACCTAACTAAAATAAGCAGGCAAATAAAAATAATTAAATTATGATAATTTCTCCGAGTGGGATCGAACCCACAACCAATCACAAATACAGTCAGTCGTTGTTCCACTGCACTGCACAATAATTTAAATATAAATTTGTGTACACCTGTTGTCATTGACGACGAGATGGTGCCAGGAACTTCTTTCTCGTAAATTGTTTGACTTAGAAATGTTTCAAAACGTCATCAAAATTTGGCCCCAACTTGAAATTGTTAGGACTTTTGCCATGTGAATTAGCTTTCAGATTTTTTTTTATTTTACAAATGTATCTGATCAAAAATAAAAATAAAAATGAAAATATAAGCCAAATTCAATATTACGAATCAACTCTGTTAAATATGCCAGAAGGAACTAAGATGTAAATCGGTGCCAACTTTTGCAGGTAAACCTGAAATTTTCATTAAACACTTATTGTGTCGTATTTAAAGTGTATGTCAAAAACATAGATAGTTCGTTCAATATTAATTATAAAAAAATATTAGTTTTCAACACTTCTTCAGCAAATGGACTTTTTAATATGCGAATTCTTATAGTCCGCATAATTATAGTAAGAAGTTGTACTAACCATTTCCGTTACGTATTTATATTAAAGTGTTAATTTTTAAAAATATAGATTTATCTCAGTTCAAACTTACCTAAGAGAGATTTCATTGAAATTGGGAAAACAAAACAACGTTTACAACACATTAGGATCTAACATTAGCCAATTCAGTTTTCACTTTTACACAAAACGCTCATTATTATTAAATACTACAAGAAAATTAATTATTTATAATAAGTATTTAATTTAAAATTTTTAATAAACTAAAAATCAATACTCTGGTATATCTTTTAAGTGTAAAAAACCTTACTTTTCGACCTAAACCTTATTTTTTTAAGTGTCCAAGAGGCGCAGGTTAGAATCCCGCTGCGTTCAAATTTTTATACGTTTCGTAAAAAGTTACAAAAGCGAAATATGTTATTAGATTCTTCAACATGTGTAAATAAAATTCAAAATAAAAAAAAATACACGCAAAAGATAAGAACTTTGTACCTGGCGAAAGTAAAATAAATATTTTATTTAAGAGCTCCCGACTCAAAAGCCACATTAGTGTGGTTACGTCACAGGTAAAAAAAAATTAAACGATTCTTTTTCTTTAGAAAAAACTATTATTTTCTTTCAAAGTCAATCAAAACCTACCCAATAACATAATGGCCAGCATTCCCAAAAGGAAAAATAGCAAAATATAAAAATATATCTCAATGTAATCGTACTTTCATTTGACACTTCAGACACTTTGTGTCTGAATAGAGGCGAAATTGTAATTTTATTTTATTTATATATGTATTTTTATTTTAGCTTCACGTATTAAAATCTGTATCAAATAAAGTATTCAAAGAGAATCTAGTGTGTTTTGGTCGTGGGTTCGACGCCCACTCGGGAAAATATTTAGAATACTTTCATTTGAGTCTTGACACCAACTTCTCTCTGAGTATTCTGCTATGCGGAGAAAAGCGTGAAGCTGTAAAAAAAGTCTTCACTCTATGTATACTTTGAAGACATTATGTGGTGCGTCGCTGACACTTGACTTGCCAAAGTGAAAAAATAAAAAATAAATAAATATAATTATTCCCCTTAGTTGGATTCGAACCCACAACCAGTATCACTTATCAGTCGCAGTCCCACTGTCCGTGCACCACGATGGCATTTGTTAAGTTCTTTTACTTGTTTGAACATCATGGTCAACACCTTTGTTTTTCATATTTTATACAAATCTTTGAAGAATTTCTCCAAAAAGGTGGCGCGTTTGAATCCCGCTGTGTTTATATTTATCTACATATATAATAAAAATTTTACTGATAGCTGTCCGTGCATGGATCACATGTGATCACATGTGAAAATATATTTTTGGGGCCATTTATAAATAATATATGATTAATGAAGAATAATAATGATTTTTAAATTTATTTTCTGTTTGTCTGTGCGTTTGTGCACGCCAATCTCAGAAGCGGCGTAACCGATTTGAAATCAATTTTGACTATTGTATTTTGTTAAACTTCCCTTAACATTAGCGTAGAGCATTAGCGTTAGCGTTTGTTTAATTTCAATCAGTTCATTAATACAACAGTTACAACCATTTAAAGTATAAATTTAAGCAAAGTTTGTGAGAACATGGGCGGGTGAAAGAACTAAATAGTAGTCGTTTATGCAGGCGTACCCGCGAGCAGGTTGCTAGTATATAATATAAAAACTACTCCCATGTCAGGTTTGTCTGTGAAACGATTGATCTTTGATTTTGTTTATTTTTTGGTATAACAGAGCGGATTTTTTTACATAAACTTTTGAACGTACAGTATAGTTACAGCACGCAACTTCGCTTATAAAATACTAGAATATTTAATGAATATCCCATGTTTCCCGTTCCTGTCATAGTTTAGGAAAATTATATCTTAGTATAGGCTTTTTCATTATAGTCCTTGCCATGTATGTAACATGGCAAATTTCAGCATTCTATATAAAGTAGTTTGAGTTGTGCGTTGTCTGTCTGTTACTCAGTAACGAAAAGTTTATATATATATATAGGTAAGTATAAATAAACTATTATATTAAGTATTTCGTAATTTTAAATAAACTATTATAATCGAAAATCAAAATATACGTAATTAATCCGGTTAAAATGGTTTCGTTTCAAAGTATACTCGTTGTGTTCATAAAACGATTCATTCCTATATATAATTATACAATTTACAACTGCGCCAAGATGCTTGTTCAAGAAGAAAAAAAATCCATCCCTTCTATTGAAAACTATGCATACAAACAAGTATGATATTTGGTATTGGTATATTTAAAGTTTAGAAAAATAACATTTTTAATAATACATTAAAAACACATTAAATAAGTATAACCGTACATACTAAATTCCCAGGCACTGCTTTAAGCTCACTGCTTTAAGCTCCTTTCCCTATAGCGAAATGGGCCTGACATTCATTCACACGACGAAT
The DNA here is from genome assembly GCA_038994665.1 of Podotricha telesiphe. Lineage (NCBI taxonomy): Eukaryota > Metazoa > Arthropoda > Insecta > Lepidoptera > Nymphalidae > Podotricha > Podotricha telesiphe. The sequence continues at coordinate 878,993 of JAOYRR010000440.1, read as the reverse complement.
TCATGGAATGCTAAGAAGTTTCTCCTCACACACACTACCCTGTGTACATATTGAAATACACTTTTTTTATAGTGACGTATACGTTGCTAATGCAACGCTAGTGGCCTTATTGACACGTTAATAAGGCCACTAGTAATATTAATAATGTACCAGTATTTTAAATAATGTAACAAACTATTCAATGTTTTGACCCAAAACAAAACAAAATAGAAATATTTCTAGCATCCATTATATTCTATGGTTTAGTTTGAACAGTGATTTGAACGGTGTTGTCAAACGACACATTGACATGGGTACCGCGATACTAGATAAAGATGCTGTGTTCGCAGACGAGCGACAAAACAGTCTCAATAATATTTATTTTTTTAAAAATTCAAAGTATTTTTTATTTTAAGCTTTTTTTCATCTTTCAATGAACATAAAGCTTGTCGGAATTTATTTTATCAATAATATTTATTTGTTTTATTGTTTAATTGAATTTTTTTCGATAATTTAAATAAAGCTATACGATTATTATTTTTTTTACATTTTTTAAAGTGTTATTTCCACACTTAGGGTTTAAATCCCACTGCGTTCGAATTTTTATACGTTTTCTAAATATGTATTTTTCAAAAGATCGTATATCTTAACGTAAGTTAGACAACGTAAGTTTAGACAACTGATAAACAAAGTTAAAATTTGCTATGATTTGTTATATCAAAATTTTAGTTGTAATTGAAATGTTTAATTTTAAAAAGTTTTACTAAGCAACCAACTAAAAAATATATATTTTTTATTAATTGAAATGGTTTTCAAGTTCCAGCTGCGTTAAAATTTTTATGCGTCTTTTAAATATGTATTTTTCAATTTCCTAAGTATGCGATTAACACTTTAAAAAATGTTAAAAAAATATTTGTGTTGTTTTCTAATAATGTTATCTAATTCTTAGTATATGAATAACCTTTTAAAATATAGAAAAATAGATTTGATCAGAAATCGGATTTGAACCCCACTTATATACACACACACACACACACACACACACAATTATAATTTTTAAGTTTATATCGCAAAATGTTGCGACAATTTTGTCTTAAGTCTGCGCGCTTTAAAGTAAAACACCTAGCCACGACAAAGTAATTCGGAGGCGGCTTTCTTATTAACGTACGTACCTTTTTTTTTATTTTTTATTCCACCTAATAATATATGGACTGTCATTCTACCCGCGTTTTTACTTAATGATAGCGATAAAAATCGAACGCACTGCCCATTAGTGTTTGGTTTGAAATTTTTTTAGTAGGCAACTCTTTTCTTGGCAAAGACTTGGTGATATGTCATTGTGTAACTTTTTGTGGATTTTATTAAATAAAAAAACAATGAAAACAAGCATTATTTATAAATTGTTACTGACTAGCTTTCAACGCCGGCTTCGTTCGCGTTGAATTATTTTGAAAGTTTTCGTCGTTATATTTTTAGACGTGCTTCTTTTTAGAAACAAAAACAATATATTTAATTCAGTATACAATACTTACTACAAGCTATGCCTTAACTAGCGATTAACACTACTTCTTACACCAAATGCAGTTAGTATTATTCGATGTCTGTACATGGATGATATGAGAAAAAAAATATTATTGGGGGCATTTATCAATGTAATAGAACCCAAAACAAGGACTATAATTTTTTTTTCTGTTTGCTTGTCGGTTTGTCTGCGCGTTTTTGAACGGCTCATCTCAAAAACGGCTAAATATATTTAAATGCAGTTATGGCGATTGTATTTTGGTAAGAGCTTCCCCTTAACATTTAATGTGTATTTTATTTCAAGTGGTTCTTAAATAAAAAAGTTTCAACAATTCAAATTATAAATATAAGCAAAGTTTGTGATTTAAATGAGAACGGGCGAAAAAATTGAGAAGCGGCGAGCGATTCGCTAGTTAATAATATATTAAATACACTACTATTATTCGATAGTCGGTTGAAAACTTAGCGCTACTTAACTATTAAATATTTTATGCCTGACGCTTGGATGGTTTCGTATAGAATTACCTAGGTCCTAGGTTCGATGCACTGACAGGGGTGACAAAAAATATAAATAAAAAAAACACGCACACGTTAAATTGACACCCTGTTACTTGATTAATTTTTTACAATGTAATATTAGAATGGAGTTTTTGCTAGACCTTTTTTTGCAGGACTAACGGATAGCCCTGGCTTCGTTTGGCAATATTTTTTTTCTCGCGTTTCCGGTTGATTCCCTATAAGATAGGGTAATAACCTAGTGTGAAAACACCACTCTCTATTTTTCATCTATTTTAAAGCCATTTAAAAATAGATGAAAAATATAATAGAATAGAATTTTTAACTACATATGCCTGCTTGTGTTTAAATATAAAAAGCCATAGATAAAAATATTTTAATTATGAAAGGCTTTAAAATTACCCCAAACCGTAAAATAACAAAAAATAATTAGACTGTCCATCCGAAAATATTCAATTGAACGAAAATGATTGTGAATACGATTTCTTATACATGTTAAAAGCTCGAAAGTATGGTAAATTTTAAGATTTACCATGTATCATAGTAAAAGTCCAAACTGTTTCCAACTTTTTTTTATACGTGAGTAAATCCGTTACGGATAACCAACATATTGAGGACTCGGACGGGTTATGTGGGACTCCAAGCCGACTACTCACCAAAGTCTCAAGATCCTCGATCACCACTGGCCGAGGTCACAGGAACTACCCAATATTTCGTAAACTCCCACAGTCCTGGAATCAAGGGTGGTGGGTCACCCCCGACGGCTTGCTTATAATAGTGCGCCGGAGCGACTTGCGTGTGATTCCTCAGGCCAGAGCGCTTTCCCAAGTGGACCGCTTCTGGCCAACCTCATTTTTTTGTCTAACCTAACCAAACAAACATTTACCGTGTCTTTCGAAAGTAAAAGTAAAATCAATTAATATTTACAATTTACGGGAATAGTATTCATAACCACTTTATTTAAAAAGACAGCTTGTCTATTCTAGAACAGTTTTAGGTCTATTCCAAAACTTTTCCACAGCAAAAAATACATTCCGAGAACACATAACAACAGTAAATTAGCAAAAAATTACATAAAATTCACACAAGGGTAAAAATCAAAGAGATATTTAAAAAATGAAGTCCAAAAGTTTAGCGACAAAAACTAAAGTATGTAAGGCGGACTCCTGCCTTGTGTTGGAATTAAAAATAATATGGTCTGCTTAGCGTGTAGACCTGCTACCGGCATATTTAATAAATTACCACGGAAGACAAATATGTTAGAAAAAACATTTCTACTTCACGCTATCCCGCATAACAGGGTTTTCAGATAGAACCTAATGCCCAAGAAATTCCATTCTTCAATTTCTGTCCGAGTTCAAGACATTGCGAATTCAAATTTTGTCACATGAATGAAGAAACGAAATTTAAAAAATAATAGACAAATTTTATATATTTTCAAGTTAAAATTACAAATTTGAAACTTGAGTATGATGCGTAAATCGGTGTTTAAAACCTTTATAAAACTGATTTCTGATCACTTTGAATAACCAGTCAGTTATTTCATCACACATCTATGTATATATAAGCTATAAGCAGATTCTGGGACAGAGTGACATGCCTTTAGATTGTGGTGAGTGGAGACTTCCACTCAAAGTTTTAAATTAAAATGTAACTGTAGAACTTCATGATAATATTGTAGCTTTCTATTATTTTCAGCTTCACGCTTTTTCCCGCATATCGGGGTAGTCCGAAAGGTGCAGTGCTAAGACACTCCGTTCTCCACACATAATCCGAATTCGAGATGTTGCAGGACACCGCGTTTTGTTTCGTTTATTAAAAATCATTCCACCGACTAGGATACGGTTATTAGTTAAACAATACTTAAAATAATATCATTTTTGCTTGGACGGTTTCCAAGAGGCGTGGGTTCGAATGCCGCTACGTTAAAAATTTTATACGTTTTCCAAAAATCTTTTTCTATTTGTTGATGTTTATCTAGTCAGTGTTTGAATAACACTTTAAAAAATGTTAAAATACTTAATACATCTATTTAAAATGGAGAACAGAGTAATTTCACACTAACTTCCCTCTGACACGAAACGTGTAAAATTAGACGTGTCCATATAAAACGTTGAACTCATCTCTTTCTTTAATCCAGTGAAAAAAAAACCTGATCTCGTAAGAAATTATATAACAAGCGACGAAAACGGCGAAGGATCGACTTCTTTTTGTGTTAACACGACTACAGCGTTCGAGAATGTGTCGCGAATTTTGACAGCAAAAAGTAATAAAATCGAACCCGCACTTCAGCGTTTGTTTTTTGATGCCCCTCGATAAGCATAACTTTAACTTTGCATTGGGATAATGTCTATAGACGAGATGGTTGAAGGTTCAAACCCTATTCAAAAGGATATTTATATAATTTGATTATTTTCATTTCTCTGGCCAATCAACTAACAATATGTCTAATATGAGCGAAACGCGGAGAACGGAGTACCTCGACACTAGTTTCCCTCTGCATACGTAAGTTTACTTAAACTATTACCACATAACTTACTGACTTAACTAAAGTATTTTCAGATAATTTATCAAAATTTAAAAGTAGCGGGATTCGAACCCGCGCCTTTTGGAAACCATCTAAGCTTTATTCGCCATACGTTGAACGTATAGCTATGTTAAAAAATTTATACGTTATCTAAACATGTTTTTCTTGCCCTGCGCGTTTGAATATCACTTATTGAAGTGTTATGTAGAAAATACTGAACTAAAGTTATTAAATAATACCCCCTTGAATGGGATTTGAACTTCCATCCCTAGGTATTCAGTAAAAGCATATATTAACTGCGCCAGGTTGGCTTGATATATACGGATTTACATTTTTATTTACAGGCATAGAGACCCTAGTGTCTAGACACTTCGTTCTCCTTTCCTCATAAAATTGACACATTGCGTATTGAGTGACGGAACTCAACGCCGTGGCTTCCATGCATTATGCATTTATAATACATATATTTCTTTTAACATTTTTTTTTAAAAGTGTTATTCCCACACTGAGGAAATTGAAAAAGACATATTTAGAAAACGATGTAGGATGTAGAACGCATGGCTTAGCGGTCAGAGCGCTTGAACGGTTTTCAAGAGGCGCGGGTTCAAATCCCGCTGCGTTCAAATTTTTATACGTTTTCTAAATATGTCAAATTGTCGTTCCTTCTTAATTATGGCACTTCGAACGTGCCAGTATTATTGAGCACAAGTCACTTTGCCAATGATATGTTGTATAGAGACCGTGTTTCATCTTTTTCACCAGAGACGAGAAATTATGCAAAATATTGCTCAATATTCTTATAAGTAAATTCAGATGAATCAAATTATTTTACAATTTTTTTTGTATTTTATTTCAAAACAACTGAAAATCACTGTTTTGTTTTAAGCGAAGTAGATTGATACACTATAATAGATTGCACGTTTAAAAAAGATCCAGTAACAATACCTTCTACCTACCTTCAAATGAAAATATATTAAACATGAAATGTTTAATAATTAATCTATACATATAATAAAAATGTAACTGATCGCTGTCTGTAAATGAAGGATATATGAAAAAAATATATTACAATGGGCATTTATACATGTAATAGAATATCAACAAAAAATTATATATATTTTCTGTATGTCTGTTTGTATGTTTATCCGTGCGTTTGTGCACGCTTATCTCAAAAACGGCCTTACCGATTTATATGTAGTTTTAACAATTGTATTTCGGTAAGTTTTCCTTAACATTTAGTATTTATTTTATTTCAATCAGCTTATGTATAAAAAGTTACAACCATTTAAAAGCAAAATTTGTCACTAGTATTAAAAACAAATCAAATGAACAGGGCATTATTTTCGTAATGAAATTTTACAATTTTTTTTTTTTACATTTTTTAAAGTGTGTGAAAACGCATGGTTTAGCAGTCTTGAACGGTTTTCAAGAGGCGCGGGTTCAAATCCTGCTGCGTTGAAATTTTTATACGTTTTCTAAATATGTATTTTTCAAATTTTACAATTTCTCTTTGTGTCTTGTTTCTCTTCTTGATATATAATTTATAATACACAAAATATTAGTATAAGAACTTTTATAATATCAGCAGTAATATTCAAATTTAACAACATTTATTACTCAAGTAGGATGTAAGCTAAATCTTTCGTCTACAAAACAGTTTATAAATCATAGACAAATTAATTAATGAAAATGGCATATACAAGGAATTATAATTTATCGTTCTACAAAAACAATTGGTTGTGGGTTAGAGTCCCACTCATAGTGATTATATATTATATAGACTTTCTTCGCTGTGGAGCTAAGTTCCGCTACTCCACACGCAATGTCTCGGTTTCGGGCAGAAAGTGGAAAACGGAGTGTTTTCACACTAGACTGTCTCTGCCTAGACCCTGGTGTGAGGGGAAAAGCGTGAAGCTGAACTAAAAATAAAATTAAGATTTTCCTAAGCTCAATTCACTGAGGGCTCTTTTTTATAAATTTAGTATGAAACAGAAAAAGAAGAATCTTATAAACTCGTACTTCAATAAAAACTATAATAAATATTAGTTGAGAAGCAAATACTAAACTAAACATATATTGTACGGTGGCGTTTTACTTTACAACCGACAGGAGCCATTGGAGGCAGTTCATCCGTTCAAGACTCACAGTCCACCATGACCATGACCTTCAGTCATGAAGGAGCGACCACAGACAGAGATATGGCAATAGATATTCATTAAAATCCCACATATATTTTAGGTACACATATTTTACAATATAATATATTTGTAACAATTTTTTAAAGTGTTGTTCAAACATATAGGAAATTGTAAAACATATGTTTAGTCTACGTACAAAAATTTGAACGCAGCGGAACCCATGGCTTTGCGGTCACAGCGCTCGAACGGTTTTCAAGAGGTGCGAGTTTAAATCCCGCTTCGTTCTAATTTTTATACGTTTTCTAAATATTTATTAAAACAATTTATGTTTAGTTATTTATGAGTTAGTTTTTCGTTCTCGGTACAAAAAGAGCAGCGTTTAGTTGGCGTTGGAAAATTAATAACTAAATGATTGAATACAAGGTTTCTTTCTACATATCTAGCGTCTCGAAAATCGAACCCACAATCACAATCACTAGGGAGAATGATTATAAAAAATATTTTAATATCTTCGCTCCGATGACAAGGCAAAGCGCGGTGTTGAGTATAGCCACTCAATAAGCAACATAACGGTTTCGGGCGAAAAGAGTCTTGACACTAGGTTCTACTATGTAGATATTTTTTATAAATAGTTACATATATTATATAACTTGTTACAAAACGGAGAACGGAATGTTTAGTCACTAACTTCCAGCTTAATATAAAATATATTTTCGAAAACATAATACCACTGCAGCCACTTTCATAAAAACATCCCATAAAGTTCAACAAATATTGTTCTATGGCGAAAACACTTGAAAACAAAAGGGGTACTGTTTAAATTTTAAGTCTCTTAATTGGATGGCAGATGAGTACCAACAGTGCTCTAATACTAAAATAATTAAATCGTTAATTTGTCTGCGACTAATTGGATTTTGATAAGGCTTTTGCTGTTGGGCTTGTTATTTTTTTTATATGATTATGACATATATATAGATATAGTTTTGAAATATATTGGTTTTTTAAATATATTGAATTTATTTATCTATTAATAATAAGCAAAGCCTGTAACGCTAGTATAGTAAAATAAAATAAAAAAACTTTATTACAAAAAAAGACATTTTAGAAATCGTATAAAAATTTGAACTCAGCGGGATTTGAACCCGCGCCTCTTGAAAACCAAAAAATAAATGAAAAATAAAAGTTAAAAAATGTTAAAAAAAATAAACTTTATCACAGTTCATTTTGTCATTTATCTAAGAGGGCAGTTCCTCAACTAACTGTTTTAGTGTATTCGAGTGTTTTTCGGTTTGGAATGTTATTTATACTAGCGACTCGATCGCGGCTTCGCCTGCTAAACGCACATGACTGACCTAGTTTAGTTCTTTTCACCATCCCGCGTTCTTACCTAAATCACAAACTTTACTTAAATTAAATATAATTTAAATGATTGTCAATTTTCTATTTATTAACCGATTGAAATGAAATAAACAGTAGACGTTAAGAGGTGCTTAACGAAATACAATAGTCAAAACTCCATTAAGCATTCTAATATTAGCTTGCACAAACGCACAGACAAACAAAAAATATAAGTAATATTCACTGTTTTGTGTTCTATTATATTGAATAAATTATTAAAATTTGATGATTGTACTGTCATAGGATCCGGACACAACTGCAAATTTTCTAGAAACTCAATAAACCAAGATACATATTATAAATTTTAAATACTTTCTTTAGCTTCTCGCCTTTTCCCGCATAGCATAGTATAGTCAGAGAGCCCGAGAACCTTCCCTCGAGTGGGAATCGAACCTATAAACAATCGTGTTTACAGACTGACTCTACCCACTGCGCAGCGATGGCCTATATATAAACGCTTATTTTAAAAGAGAATAGAGTGATAGGTTCTCTGTTTCCTTAAGCCTAAAATTCTTATTAGTCAAGGAATTAAATTGAACATTTAATATGTTTAATGTGATATTTTTACCCCAATTCTCGATTTGAACTCAATCTTATTAAATCAGTTAACATTTCCAAAGGACCCATAGGTTTTAGGTCCTTTAAAATCCGATCAATCGAAATAAAAAAGGCCAAAAATACGAAATTCTAATAACTAAATTAACTTCTCTTAATGCAAATTTCACGCGTCATATGTGACAAACTTACACACTGACATCCGTCGAGATGATGTACGATCGCTATTCATAATATAATATTTGAATATATAAAGTAATGTTCATATCTGTTTAACTAAATTTAAGTGAAAATGGAGAGAGTTTAGTGTCAAAACACGCCGTTTGTTAGTTCGAGGTCCTCGTGGCGTAGTGAAGCAGCGGCTGTAATCGTGATTGGTTGTAGATTCGATTACCATTTGGGTACATAGATTGGGTACATAGATTCATGTATATATTTTTTTTTATTTCACCGCTGCGATAATCTCCTATATAAGTTTAGTGTAATTTTCACATTTAAAACTTTAAATTCGAAATTCGAATTTTAATATAACAGATTCAGTCATTTAAAATAATTACGCAAAACTTTCAACTTAGTTTTCCTGAAATTCTAATTTTGAATACCTTTAGACATACATATCTTCAATTGCTAGTAAGTACGAAATAGTTTTATAAATCGAAGCGATCACTTTCACACTTTTTCAATTAGTGTCAACACACTTTATTATACACTTTCCACATGAATTTGACATTTGACACATTGCATATTGCCTGTAGAATTAAGCTCTATGCTTTATCTACCAGAGATGAGAAATAAAGAAAATTAAAATATAATGTCCGAGTGGGCATCGAACCCACAACCATTGCGTGTTTGTAATGTTAAAATAACCATTTTTACTAAATGCATACATGCATATGTATACACGGTACATATACCAAAATTACATTTTTTGTCTACCTGTCTGTCTGTACGTTGGTTCTGACTAACCTCTGGAACGGTTGCGTCGATTTTGACCGGACTTTCGTTGGCATATAGCTGATTTAATAAGGATTAACTTAGTCTACTTTACGAACGAACGAACGAACGAATGAAGTCGCGGGCACAACTAGCCAGTAAATAAACCTGTAAGCCCCGTTTGACGTAGACGCGCCCTAAATACTAAAATAGCGACGGAAGACGGTCGAGACAGCGCGGCACATCTGCTATTTATTCCATATTCCCAGGAAATACGGGGATTTTGTAAATATTTGTAAGTTTGTCCTTTTGGTTTGGTGAAGGTTCAAATCTGAGTTGGGGAAGTTTTACGATTATGCTATAATAAGGTGATTGTGACGCAGTGGGACATCGTCTGGTTGATTCATTGGTCGTAACTCGACTCGATTTATACTTGGGACATATATTATACTCTAATAATAATCAAATTCCTGCTCTGGTACGGCAAGGCGAGGCGTTAAATTCATACTGGACACTTAATATCTTAAATCCAGGTGGTAGTGGACAGAGTGTCTTGACACTAGGGTCTCTTTTTAATTTGCTATGCGAAAAAAGGGCTAGGGTTGAAATATATACAGTTTACAGTTTATAGGAGGATAAGCGAAGAAAGTCAATATGATTCAAAATAATCCATTAGAAATACATTCATTTACACACTACCGGTTGTTTTACATACAATTTGTATACAGTCACTTTATACGTCACTATGACAACGCGTAGTTTACGTGTCAATGATTCTCAATAATAAATCGTGATGAAACCCAAAGCTTTGTTGCCATTGTAACTAAGTACTTCTAGTAAGACGTAAATATTTCCGATTTTGTAAAAGTTATTTCAAAGCTTTTCAGTTAAATCTCGATCTGTGAAGAACTTTAAGCTTAATACTTGTTATCTGTTCAATCGAAGTACAGCGGAATCAAAGTTAGCTTTGAAGTGATTTATTTTCTTATACTCTTAACCAATATTGTAGGAATACACACAGTAGCATTTATTTTATTAATATTAAATTATCTAGTATTTCTAATAGATTATAATAGATATTAGCTTAAAAAATACATATTTAGAAAACGTATAAAAATTTGAACACAGCGGGATTTGAACCCGCGCCTCTTGAAAACCGTTCAAGCGCTCTGACCGCTAAGCCATGCGTTCTACATCCAGCTACGTCGAAATTCTTATACGCTTTATTACAACTTATATTTGTTGTGAGCATGGCTTACCAGTCAGAGCGCTTCAAGGGTTTTCAAGTAGCGCTGGTTCAAATCCCGCTGCGTTCAAATTTAATACGTTTTCAAATATGTCTTTTTCATTTTCCTAAGTGTGCGATTAACACTTTAAAAAATGTAATTTTAAAAAACTTACTTTTATATATAATTTACCTAAACTTTCTCACAAAAGTTTAACAAAAAATTAAAAATTCTAAAATATTAATTCCATTACAATGAAGCTATTTTTAATTTAAATTACTACAATTTGTTATAAAAAAATATTTAAAAAATTATATAATAAATAGGTTATAGCTTTATTGTATTATTAAAAATGTCAAACGGTCACCCACCTTTGTCAATATCTGTAACAAGATCGGGCATCTTTTATTTGAAATCGTTTTTACCTTATAAAATTTATACATATATAATTAGGGAAGGAAAAAAAAAGGATTCTTATTAACTTCAATATAAGGCTTAAAATAAGCTACAACCATCCAATTATCACATATGTATAAAATAAATACAAAATTGACTTGCAAAGTTAAAAGCTCAAGCAAAAACTGATTTCGTTCGTATGACAGTGGATATAAGGTTCGATTTTGGTTGAGGCAAATCTCGTTTTAAAGTTGTTGTCAGCGATCAAAACGTGTAAGGTACAATTCCGCACAATTAAATTTGAAATAAAAAATTAATGATAAACAAGACCGAGTTTTGAATGAAACAAAAAATGTATGCAAATATAGCTCTTATGCATATTTGTATAAAGCTTTTGGAATTTGCCGATGTTAGTGTGGATAAATTGGCAACTGTTTATGTTAAGAAAACCATATGAAATTTGTATCCAACCGTTTTTGCATTCTTATTTTTCTCGCCGTCACTCCGATATATCGGTTGGGTTTGTAGACGTGTTGACGTTTACAAAGGCAACAGGTTCAAAACCCGGTATGAAATTGCTTTTGGCTGTATAAAATAATAATATAGATCTTGATCTTGATTGGAGGCCATCACGGTGTATTGAGGCAGCGTCTGACTGTAAACGCGAATGCTTGTGGGTTCGATTCCCACTTGGGGATCTATAAATATATTTTTTCTGCTCTAGTAAGTAAGACAAAGCGCGACGGTGTGTTGTGAGTTGAATGGCAGGACTTAACTGCACTTTCTCCTTGCCGAAACGAAGTGGTGGTCGAATTCACAGCCATCGTGGGTACTAACTATATACGAAAGTATTAAAGGACATTGAAATTTTTAATTCAGTATTTACAGTACTGTAAACGCAGTTCGTTTTAGGTTCGATTCCCATTAGTGACAAATATTTTTATAGCACAAAACAGGGCCTTGAGTTCTGCCATTCAACTTGCCAAGTCTCGAATTCGGACGGAAATTGGAGAACAAAGTGTCTTGGCACTACGTTCTCTAGGACCCTGCTATGCGGAAAAAGCCAGAAACTGCAATACAAATAGCGAATTCCATGGCGAAGGCTATAAAGTCGTTCATAGTATTTGAAAGGCGGTGTCATAATAAAACTTTATATAGAAAAGCTATTTGTTTTATTTTCATATTAAATAGATATACGCAATTATTTCACGTCTGGTCTCGTGTGTGGTCTATCACAATAACTACGGTACTAAATGTGGGTTGTATTAATTTTAGCAATTTAGATTTTATGTAAAGACTATATAAAGGCAGGCTTAATCAATTTTTGTTTTTTGTCGAAATAACAACTAACAATATTTTTGCATTTTTACAGTCAATCACACACTTAGGAAATTGAAAAGCATATTTTTGGAAAAGGTATAAAAATTTGAACACAGCGGCACTCGAACCCGCGCCTCTTGGTAACCGCGCAAGCGCTCTGACCGCTAAGCCATGCGTTCTACATCCAGCTCCGTCGAAATTCTTATACGCTTATTACAACTAACAACAAAAATAAGTTGTAATAAGCGTATAAAAATTTCGACTAGAGTATAATTTACAATAAATTCATTCTAACCATTCGTTGTCAATTAAATATTGATTAAAAAGTTAAAATCATTATATTAATAACTAAAGGAAAAACTTTGGACGAAGATGTATGAAAAGTGGCATTGTTAAATTTGTATGAAGAGAAATATATTATAAGCCATTGTAATATTATATTAAATTAATAAGTCTTGAAGCCCCGTCGACGCGTAAACAGCCCGTTGCCATAGCAACGTATATGTCATTTCATACGACGCGTATGACAAACACAAATAATAATTATTTTAAAGTATTTTGTTTTTGAAAAAAAATAGCACTGTATACTCCTCTATACAAACTATAACCGTGGCAAATTTCATAATTTTTAGTTCACGTAATATTCGTAAAAATGGGTACAAAGATTTTCCTTTACGTATTAAAACAATGAGGTCTTTAGTAGTACCATAATGGACCAACTAAAGTATAAGAAATTAAGTCATTGCCTGAAAGCGCGAGAGAAGCCGCGAGCGGCTCGCTAGTATCTATATATGTGCAGAATTTTTTTTTAAAAATGGCTGTTACTTTAAACTTTGTCGTTGGCACCTCCGTGAAGTTTATTACTAAGCCTCGCTACCCAAAGGTTATCACAAGAAAAGATCGTTTGGCGAGACGTTGCTGTTTTCTTAATTATATTAAAATATTTCAAAGTGTTACTCACACAGGACTATAAACTTATTGAACATCTGTATGAAAATGCTAACTTTTTTATAAGGTATTTTAATCCTCTGTTTTGTTTAGTTTTAAGCTTTTTCCCATATAACACAGCATAACCTCTAAAGTTCTATTGCTGCGCGGTTTTGTAGGAACTTCCTTCCACGTGCCACTTTAATGTTGAATGGCCTACCAGCGGCAATGTTTCCAGGTCGATTCGACATGGGTACCTTCAAAAAGCGCGTCTATTTCCACCATAAAGGCTGGCAACATCCCTGTAGTTCCTCTGGTGTTACACGGGGTTGTGGGCGGTGGTGATCACTGACCATCAGGTGACCCAACTCTCGTTTGCCTTGTCTATAGAATTAAAAAAAACTTCACAATATATAGATATATAAATGCAAAAATATCATAGAATATTCGAATAGGACATCGTGGCGCAAATTACAGCGTCTGCCTGTATGCCTGCTTTTTGTGGGTTCGAATCAGTGCAAATGATTACATTTAAATTATTTTCATTTTTTCCTTCCGGTGAAAAAATTCCGGTGATAAAGCGCGGCAATGAGCTCCGCCTCTCAACACGCAATAACTCCCATTCTGGGAAAAGTGGAGAACTGACTGTCTTGACACTAGTCTCTTTCTGACCACCCTGCTATGTGGGAAAAAATAATAGCTTAAAAATATAATTTGTTAAGCAGAAGCAATGAGATTGTTAACAGTTCGAAAGTTCGAAGAACGAACGTTCGAATTAAACAGTTCGTAGAAATGTAACAATCTTAATACAAAGGAAAAAGCAGTAGACTGAAAAAGATAAAAATCTATACAAAAACTGTATCAATTTAACTGCATATCGTTAGCAACATCGAACCTGTACCAACCGTACCGTTACTTTAACCCGATAATAATCACAATTTGATAAATTATTTAAAAAATGGAATTGATTATTCAGATGTTCGATCACAATCGGTCCAGCTTAATTGGTAATTATTTATTTAATTTGCATCAAAATTTTATCTTGATTTGAACAAAAATTTATACGACGCGACGGTTTTTGCTCGGTGTTACGTCGCCTTTTTAATTATTTTTGCTAATTTCCTTTTAGAATTTCAAGCGTTTTAACGTTGTTTTGAATTATTTGGTATTTAAAATGATATATACTTTGTGTACTGTTAAAAACTGAAAGATGCCGACTGTCTACTGTATTAATGGGAAGCAGTTTGAATTTCTTAAAAAAATAATTTTGATAAGCTATTAAATGAGCTGTAAGCTGTTAACTGAGAATTTTTCCAAAGTTTCATTAAATCCGCTAAATACAAAAAGTAAAAATAAGCTGCTTTAGCCTTGTTTTCGCCTTGAACCGATAAATAAATCATTTGTTACAAGGCGTACACATGTATAGTAAAATACCACAAATATATTCAAAATCTAGATTGAAAATATATTAATGAGAAATATATTATTCTGTCCAAGAATAATATACTGTTATGTTAATGTGTGTGGAATCTCGGGAGGCTACTTATTGTAAAACTGTATTTCCAAAGACCAACTGTTGAGTTTTTCGCCGGCTCTTCTCAGCAGAACTGCCTTCCAAGCGGGATGTGGTAGCTTATTGTGGGTCTGACAGTACTGATTTTATTCAAATCTATAATCAAATAGACTTTTGCAAGCAATTTTGGATCGTCAAATGAACATAAAGCTAACACCGGGTCGGAAGACGATTCTGCTGAGAAGAGTCGGCGAGGAACTAAACAGTTGCTCTTTTTCAAATATAAAATTTACAGTTTTATTACTTATACAGTAACTTGTATATATATATTAAGTATGATAAAACGTACATTCACGGATATGGAACGCATGGCTTACCGATCAGAGTGCTTGGACTGTTTCCGAAAGTCGCAGGTTTGAATCCCGCTACGTTAAAATTTTCTAAAAAGGTATTTCATATTCTATCTGTTGAAAAATGTTAAAATAAGTATACTAATTAACAAGAGTAGGGATCGAACCCACAACCATCGTCTGTATAGTCACCACCCTGCGCCAAGGCATACATGCAGGTATACAGGATGAAAATATTGAATATTATTCTTTAGATTCTTTCATCATTTTTAATGTATGTAATACTTTTATTAATTTTCTCTATAACTATATATCTATCAATAAAAAAAGCATTGACAATTTGCACTCAACCCATCATGCTTAGAGAATAGAGTGCCTTGACACTAGGTTTTCTCTGCCTATCCTTCGCTATGCGAGAAAAACGTCAGGCTGAAGCGGAATGATGGGTAAAACTCCACAACCATATATTTGACAACAATTTTTTTTAATAGTGTTTCAACTCTCCGCCGTTTTTAACACATTGTTTAGTATTACAAATTATCAAATAGACATGTCAGTATTGTAAGTTCTGATAAAAAGTGTCACGAAACAGATCGTACGAAGCCATAATTTCGTACTCACGCGATGTCCGCAGTATCTTGTTAGGGAGTCGGCTTTTTTTATTTATTTCTTTCCTTTTTTTTATATATATATTTTTTTCATAAGTAGACTGTAGTTTTAGAGATTTTAGCTTCACACTTTACACCACATGGTAAAGTAGACAGAGATAAGCTAGTGTCAAGACTCTCCGTTCTCCACTTTTTGCTTGAATCTGAGACATTGTTTGTTGATTGGCGGAACTCAACCCCACGTAGGTCACCCATAGCGCAATATTTTCTATTTGCTTAATTAAAATAAATTACTTTATCAGACAGGTAGCATAAAAATAAGAATCTACAATGTATATAACCTATAATGTAACTTTTAAATATATGCCTATAAAAAAATAGGCATTCTACTCGTCGATGATGTTATGGTTTTGTGAATTGTGTGAAATATCAGCCTATAGACGTAATGGTGGTAGATTCGACTCCCGTTCCAGGAAAAGTTCATATTGAAATTATTGTTATAACTATTTTCTTAGCAAAAAATTGTACTGTCACTTACCAAGCATTATATGTAAAAAAGTTGGAAAGTGGAGAACAGCGTATCTAATCACTAAGATCTCTGTGTCTTTCTCACTAATTCCTTGAGTCCATACTTAATTAATGAATAATAAATGCGAAAGTACTTTGTCTGTCCGCCTGTCACGTCATCACGGCCAAACTGCCGAACCTATTGTGATGAAGTCTTATACAATAATACTTGAGGGCTGATCCCAATTATTAGTTATTCCAGGAATTTAGTTGTTTTATGAAAAGGCCGGCGAAAATGTGAAACAGTTCACGTGGGCGAAGTCGCGAGCGGACCGCTAGTAATATAATAATCCACTACCATACTACGCAGCCGGCGTCTTGGAAACCCGCAAGACGTATATATTTATACCCAGGGGTGTAAATTGTAACACAATTTATTTTATTACTTTATACTTGAACTAACAAATTTTAACGCGAATATTGTTATATAAGATAACCGTTGTAGCTCAGTGGTAATGCTTATAAGCAAAATGTGGTGGGTTCGTATTTCCAAATCATTAATACAGAAATTATAATAAAATTTTCTATAAGTCTTTCTTATATTAAATTTAGTTGTTAAGCAAATTTAGAAGTATTATAAGCTTTAGTTAGTCAGTGTGTCAAGTCACTCCGTTCTCAACTTTTCGCCCGAATTCGGAGATTATCTGTTGAGTGGCGGAACTCAACGCCGCGCTTTGTCTTATGTAGATCAAGGTAGCAAACTGGTAGTTTTCAAAATAATTTATAATAAAAATGAAGCTGATGTTTCACCTGTATCCGTGTATATATTATTAACTAGCGACCCGCTCGCGACTCCGCCTGCGACTAGACTATTCAGATTTTTCGGCTTCCCGAGTTTTCACTTAAACCGCAAACTTTGCTTAGATATATAATTTAAATAGTTCCAACTGTACACAAATGTACACACATTACGTTTATTAATCATACTTGAGATACATAACGAAATAAAAATTCAAATTAATTTAAAAAAAAACGTAGTTGTTTTTTTTTCAAATTTAAATATACACATATAAAATGATTGACAGAATACACGAGCAAAGCCATAAGGTCGTATAAAGGAGTCCCCCTCGAGGTCAGTGTACTGCAATAGTAACATTTTACACGGCTTCTTTAATTAGAGAGAGACCCTCAATAAAAGGGAAAAGTGGGATCCAGGAAATGAGATGAACGCCCTGTTAAGCTATAAGACGATTATATTTCCTCCTTTATATCTAATACATCTTCTGTTGAGAGGATTTAGTGATGAGGCACTCTCTCCATTTGGAGATGTATGTAATTTGAGGTGAGATTAGACTGAATTTTTTTATTTTTATTCATTGTTTTAATTATTTTTTTTATTATTGTATTAATATATGATAGTTTCGCCCGAATTTAAAACATTGTGTGTTGCCGCAACTAAACGCCACGCTACGTTTTCCCATACTGGAGAAATGAAAATAATTTAAATATATAGAACCTACAAGCATCACATTGACAAGATCAATCCTTTGAAATATTTTAAGTGATTTTTTCAAAGAATGCGTAAGGTGGTAGTAAAAACTTTAAATACAAATTAGTGTGACCGAGTCAACAGACCACCGTCTGAGAAACACTGTATAAACACATTTACCTATTTATTCACTGCGGTAAAGTGTCATAGAGCTTTGAAATATTAGATATGGCAGTGGAAATAATATTCTTAATGTGTTTTCTTATGTTATACCTATATATACAAGAAGGAGGCTGGACACATTAAAAGTACACACTTTATACAGGTGGGTATGACAGACACATTTTATTATGTGTAATATTTTATTAATTTAATGTATTTCTAATGCATAATTATAGTACAACACGCTGTATCCCAAATCGGATGAAAATATTATATATTAATAGCAGCAAATTCATTTTTTTTATGTCACATTTTATACAACAAAATTCATATTTAAATTTTGTTTTTAATCAAAAATAGATACAGTCAGCTCATTCTTTAAGAAACCCGTGCAGTACGAGAGACAACTAAGAAACCGTTGGCGGTATTTGGATATAATAATTGTATCAACTGACGGTAACTGAGAGTAATGTCGCCTCAGTCTACCCGCGAGTATTGTAATGTGTTAGAAACCTAACACCGTTTTTAAAATTTAAATATACATAAAACTAAAAGGTATATACATATTTCATATATATTCTTGTAATATTCGTGTCCATCCATACCAAGATCTGTATTTAGAGTACTTAGACTTTATGTTGACTCTATTAGAGCCCGCTCCACCGCCCTTGTGTTTGCTTCTACCTTCCAATGTAGTTCTATTTTATTGACATCTTAAAATAATAGAATTTTGGAACCAAAGTGTCGTCCATTAGCGAGAAAATATTACTTTTTCTCATATGTTCAGTTTCAAAGGATCGTCGGTTCGAAACCTGGTTGGAAAAAATTATATAGGTACGCGACATTGTCCGCGTAATAACTAATAAATTTCAAGTTTGCAGCAAAAAATTGGATGATTTTCATACAAACGTCCAGGACCCTTCTTGCTTCTCCTTAATCCAGCCCTGTTGCAAAATCCGTTCTTATAGGAAATCTACTAACTATAAACTATCTGTTTGCCAAATTTCATGTTTGTACGTCAAGAGTATACACATATGTTCCTGGAAAAACTAAAAAAATGCTAGAAAAAACCTAGCCTATGCTCATCCTCAAGTATTTCTATATAAAGTTTCATCGCAGACAGACAGAGTTGCTATTGCCTGTATAATATAGTATGAATGAGTCAAGAAACATTATTTTCAAAATTTTTTTTTGTTTATAGTATGTAAATTTGAGGCTATCGTGGCGCTGTGGAACAAAGTTTGACTGTTATCGCAATTGATTCTGGGTTTTATTCCCAGTCGGTGTAATTATCATATTTTAATTATCCGTATTTCTTCGCTCTGGTGAACAAAAAAACCTGGCGTTGAGTTCTGCCACTAAACACGCAATGTCTTGACACTAAGATCTCTTTGACTATTCCATTATGCTGAAAACGCGTAAAGCTGAAAATCTGGTACATAAATCGAATGTGTAAACGACCACCCAATTAAGCAATATTTAAAATCCATTTCCACTGAGCTTAGAGGATGTTTAATATACCCATTGTATGTATTAATACCGTTATACAAATCGAGGAAGATCCATGTAATACATATTTTATTAAATAACTTAAACGAAAACGATCAGTGAAGTCGTCTCTCCCAGGAAAATAAGGAGCTAAGACGAAGTAAGCTGGCCACAATTTTTATATACTTCAGGATTAAGTCTCAAGTCTGGCCATATATACTGTTATAATTAAAAATAAACAAAATATTACTTTTGAATTTGGAAACTGTCATGTCCATGACTGTTAATTGTGTTTTCTTATTTACACCCCAATATATTGTAAAATATTTTGTAATATTAAAATGGAGTAGGGTGATAAAGATAACCAAATCGCTGTGATTGCATTACATTAAGTAGGTATGGTATCAAATCCGTCAGGGTTCACGGAAGATTGTAGTCCCCGTGGACCTGCCAGTGGCGGTGGAGGAGGAGCACCGTGAGGTTTTAGTGGGTAAACGGACGGCCCATATCTGCCGGTCCGGAGTTCCACATAACCGCGTCCGAGTCCCCAATCGGGCGGGTATCCGTAAAGGATTACCTCACGTTAAAAAAAAAATACAATTTTTTAAATTCTTCATACACTTGGCAATCAAATGTGTTCGTAAGAGAAAGAATTCTGATAAATTTATTCCGAAAGCAAAATATTTTACCTCGGGAGATGAATGTAGCACCTAGAACCATGTCGCGTATTTTAATAGATGACTTAGGATTTGCAGTCTATAAGGGTGGTGGAGTGGTGGTCATTTTTAACTGAATCACAATGAATCAGACGTGTAGCTTAGGAAAACGTATATAAAAATTTGAACGCAGCGGGTTTTGAACCCGTGCTACTTGAAAACCTTTCTAGTTGTCTGTTCAACTTGAACAGTTTTCAAGATACGAGGCGCTGCGTTAAAATTTTTATACGTTTTCTAAATGTCTTTTTCAATTTCCTAAGTGTGCTAAAAACACACTTTGAATCATTTGAAAAAGAATAAGGTGATAAAATTAAAACAATTACTTAAGCGATACGAGAATGAGAAACGGTATGAGAATTTTTTTACAATTAAGCAATATTTTAACAAATAAAATGACTGTTATTTATGCTGAAAACTGTAAAAAAGCTACCCAATTAGTCAGCAAATTACAACGTGAGCATCATTCAACTTCAGTGATGATTTGGGTGTTAGCTATGAAGAAGAAAGAGGAGAAAATGGGCCCAAGTGTATCAAGATACCATTCTTGAGAAGGTACATAAGCCCTTACCAACACCTAAAAAATAGTCCTTGTACAATAACTAAAAAATAGTCCTTGTAGCAAGACTCAGCGCTGGGTCTCTACATAAAACGCCATCTTGGTTAAAAACGAACGTTCCAAACTTCATTAGAGCTGAAGTCTGGTCGTCATATAGTCCTGAACTTAATTCACTGGAATACGATTTATGGTCAGTTTTAGGGAGTATCGCTAGCTCTAAAAGCCACAATATTTGGAGTCCCTAAATCGATCCATACAGTGCACAGGTAATGTAAAATTTTCCCATATTAAGATTGATAACTGGCAACAACGTTTAAAAGGCTGTAAAGACCACTTCGAACAAGCTTCATATATTTTTAATGACTTTTTGTATTAAAGTATTAAACTGTAATATTAATTAATAATACATATAATAGAAAAAAATATTTTTCTGTGTAACAATATTTATGGCAAGACCGTGAAGTATACGCACGTGACAGTGTCTGACTAATTTTTTTTTTTTTTGCCTTTTCAATTATATATCTCTAGTGACAACCAAAGTTCGGCGCTGAGTTCCGCTACTCAACACACAATGTCTCGGATTCGGATTCGGATTGGAGAACACTCTGTTCTCTGAACACTCTGTTCCGTCTTGAAACTAGGTTCTAATTGCCTACCGTGCTATGCCGGATAAAGCTAGGAACTGAGAAAAAAATTGTATGTAGGTACTCGTAAATCGCCACTGCGATGCCGTTATAAAATATTAGGGGAAATTTAAATTTTAATTAGGCATATCTGTTTTCTGAATCTGGCTAGATATTGTGCGGCTTTACACGACATATATCAGAATTGTGTGAATGCAATAAGTAGTTTGTACAAGAAAAAAACTGTATTTCACAATTTGTCAAGTGTCAACTGTATTTCACAAGTGTCTGTGTAGAACCGTACACTTTTCATACATATTTACTTTTTGTTAATTTCCTTCTAAAGTAGTAGTAGTAAATCTAAAAAAACCAGCATATGTCTAAGGATTTCGACGTACAACAAAAGAAATATAAAAAAAAAATTACAGGACCGTATGCAGTATTTTTCTAAGCCATAGTCACTTTAGCCATAACGCTAACCTTCATAAAGAAAAAAATATTCTCATCTTATATAATATCTAAGGGACTTACATTTCATCACTTACTTACTACTAACATTAATTGTATAGAATTTATTAATTCTAGAAAACACGCCTTGGTGGTGCAATAGGATGGCTGACTGTAAATCTGATGCTTGTAGGTTCGATCTCTACTCGGGGAACGATTATTTTTAAATTATTTTAATTCAGGTAGAAAGTGGTAAACAAGTGGTAGTGGAGTGTCTTGACTCTAGATTCTCTCTGCCGAGACGTTTTTATTAGGTTCATTGGTATATATATATCTATTAATATTTTGGAAAACGGCAATTCGTCTGATTTTATAAAAAAATCTATTATTTTTAGAACCAATTTAAAATGTTAATGTTTTAGTATTATTAATAAGTAACAACAAAAATAAGTTGTAACAAGCGTATAATAATTTATAGCTTAAATAAACGTTTAACTAATTTAAATATGTAGAGCGTTTTGATGTTTTCCAAGAGGTACACGTTCGAAGCCTGAATAACGTTCGTGAATAACGGAACTTAGCAATGATTTTTGATAAAGTTAATCGATTTAAGTGAAAACTTTATAAAAATTTAAAGTAAAATTTTTTTATACGTTTTGTAAAAATATTATTTAATTAACTAAGTGTTTGAATAACACTTTCAAATAAGTGAAAAAAATAATATAACATTAATATATCTTTAGATTCCCCTTGTTAATTAGTGGAAAAAAAAAGTCAGCAAAATAATAGCTATTACAATAGCTATTTCATTACTTCAAATATATTACATAGTCTTTTACTTAATTTTTAAAGCTATTTTAGGCCTGTACTATGTGCCCGTACTTTGTGTGTACTTGATAATTTCATAATTTTGATGCAGATTTATTT
This sequence comes from Podotricha telesiphe, assembly GCA_038994665.1. Classification (NCBI taxonomy): domain Eukaryota; kingdom Metazoa; phylum Arthropoda; class Insecta; order Lepidoptera; family Nymphalidae; genus Podotricha; species Podotricha telesiphe. The sequence continues at coordinate 856,171 of JAOYRR010000440.1, read as the reverse complement.
TAAACTAAGATATTTCCTGAAATATTCATTGAAATCAAATGATTGAAAGGCGATTTTGGTGCAAATTAAATAATTGTGATAAATAAACAGTTTTTTTTGAATAAAGATTAATGTTAATTTTTATAAAAACATCCTCACTCATAATACGAAATTTTAGAACAAATTTCATTATTATAAAAATTTTATACTGAATCAACCTTAATTTATAGACATATGCTCTCGCGGACTTTATTTTAGAACTTTTAAAAGGAAACAATTATATTATACATTTTCACGTTACTTTAACCGTTTAAGCAGAAAAAGACAGCGACATTTGCACCCGCTCCTCTTGAAAAACCGTTTAAGCGCTTTGACCGCTAAGCCATGCGTTCTACATCCAGCTACGTCGAAATTCTTATACGTTTATTACAACTTATATTTGTCGTTAGCATCTCTGTAGAGAGATTTTTACAAATTTCTGCTACCCAAAGATTATTCTACGAACAATCGTTTGTCAAGAGAGAATGCTATTTATTAAATATATATTTTTAGACGTTTTTTAAAGTGTTATTCACACACTTAGGAAATTGAAAAAGACATATTTAGAAAACGTATAAAAATTTGAACTCAGCGCGATGTGAACCCGCGCCTTTTGAAAACCGTTCAAGCGCTCTGACATTTCCTAAGTGTGCGAATAACACTTTAAAAAATGTTAAAAAATATACGCTTAAGCAGATTAAGCGACGGAAGCTGTCATGGTATAAATATGCTCGTTTTTGCGTTATTTTCCATTCTTTCCTGGATAAATGGACTGTTCTTTTTTTTAAATTCGGAAGTGTAGCTTCAGAGATTAGCGCGTTCAATCAAACAAACAAGTTAACTATTAGCTTTATATTTTAAGTATAGATTAAAAACCCTTTCATTATTTGAACTTGTAACCACTGCTTGGAGTAATAATACCATTGCGTCATTAGTGATATTACCAATACAATTTTTTAAATTTTTTATCTTATTGATTGTCTAAAAATAAATAATAAATATATAAAGCTTCACGTTTTATAAATATTAAGACACTTTGTTCTCCACTTCCTGTCCGAATACCAAATATGACGTATTCAGTGGCGAAACACGATGCCGCGCTGTCTTGCCAGAGCTGAGAAACGAAACAGATATATATAATCACTTCTCCGAGCGGGCATCGAACCCACAACCAGCGTGCTTGCAGCCAATGCGCCATGATGGCCTGCAAGTTATTTCACTTGTTATCACCAGATAAAGGACCTTATAAAGATGCCGAAGCTTATTTAGTTTATAACAAAATTCCTTAAGAACAGGATTATTAAATTTAAAGGCACACATACTTGAAGATAAAACTGACAACCGCCCTTTCTGTTTGGTGCCAAGATTGATGAATTCAAGATAGTGTTGGACTAACAAAGTTCTCATAAAGCTTATTATATTATAATGAAAGAAGTGTATTGTGATAAATTTATAACTTGTAGGTAGAGTGCTTAAGTTGGGAATGCTATTTAAGTGGGTATAGGTTCGGTGGGTATAGGGACAAACATTTGTACAGAAAAGTCAGTGAAACAAAAAGGAGTTAATGAGAGTATAAGAAGTTCGACGTTGCTAGATTGTATAGCTTAGTCAGACGGATCACTTGGACGGTAAACGAGAGCGCGTGTTCGAGTCCTGCTACGTTCAAAGTTTTATACTAAAAAAAATTGCGACCAAAATATTGTAAAAAAAATAATGTAATACAGTTATATTTCCGCAATTTTGTCTCTGTAATCATAGCGGCCCTTGTAGTAGTTACTAGTTTTTAGTAGGTCTTTAGAAGTTTTACATCTATATGTATAAATATAATAAAAATGTGACAGATCGTTGTCTGTACAATATATGAAAAAATTTAATAATAATAATAATAATAAAATAAATATATGAAAAAATATATATTATTGGGGGCATTTATCAATGTAATAGTAAACAATGATTTTTAATTAAATTTTCTGTTTGGATGTTTGTCTTTTTAAATTTTGTATTGTGGTACACTTGCCTTAATATTTAGTTTTTCATTTCTATCAGTTCATAAATAAAAAAGTTACAACCATTTCAATTTAAGCAAAGTTTTTGATTTAAGTGAGAACGCGGGCGGGGGAAAAAAAGAAAATAGTTTAGTCGTGTAGTTTACGCAGGCGAATATATATGCAAGCGCATTTAACTCAGAAAAGACAATTTCATATTTATTATATTTGGTAAAATATTTCTTTCTTTTTAAAATATTTTGTGTGTGAAAACAAGCCAAGTGAAACTCGTAGCTTACTTTTAAATAAAATACAGGTTAATTTATTCGAATTGAATTTATATATTTTTTCAGCTTCCCGCTTAATCCCGTATAGCAGAGAACCTAGCGTCATGACACACCACTCTCCACTTTCCGTTTAAATTAGATATACTGCATGTTGAGTATCAGAGCGGAGAAATCGAAATTATTTAAATATAATCATTTCTATGTGAGGAAATCGAACCTACAACCAATCACGTTTACAGTTAGACGATGCCCCAACGCGCCACAATGGACAGTTAAATTTTTTTTTTTGTTTGGAACGAATCCTTGACCACGTCAACGTCACATTTTCATTCTGCCACTGTACCACGATAGCCTTAATAACCTAACTATAATCAATCAAATATAAAAATAGAGTCGTCTAAAACCATTTGTTTAGATAGAGCATATAAAATAACTTGACGTATTGGTTCATTAAATTTCTCGATACGGTTAGCTTGGAAACGGATATCCTCATCAGTAGATAAACGAAATATTTGTGTATTTTTTTTGTTGAAATAAACCCTTAGAATGAACTTCTATTTATAAACTAAGAGGTGTTATTTTGAGCTTTACAATTTTTCCTACATATATTAAATAGAGAGAGCCTAGTGTCAAAACACTCCGTCTTCCACTTTCCACCCAATTCCGATACATTGAGTGTTAAGAGGTGGACCTAAACTATAACCATTATATAGAATATAGAATTAAAATATAACCATTCACCGAGTGGGAATCGAACCAACAACAATCGCGTATGCATGCAGACGCTGTTACACTGCGCCACGATAGCTTAAAAAAATATACAGCTTTTATTGGAACTGCTTTTGGATCTTAAAATATTGTAATACTATTTTAGACCCAACTCTTGCCGTTGGATTTGCTTGAAATTTTTTAACACATCAAAAATATACGGCCGGGATAGTAAAAAAAATAAAGCGTACAATTTTATATATGTTACTGTAGCTTTCAACTAATAATCTTTTCAAACTATTAAAAATTGTAAAATTACTAATAAGTAATTTTACAATTTTTGCGCAGTATTACAGTGTCTATCTGAAAACGACATATCTCGATTTTGGACTAAAAGTCTAGAACAGATTGATTGATTGGATATTAGGTTACCTCTAACTCCCCTGCTAAGCGGTAAATATTGTGAAGCTGCTTTTGTAATTCCATCTTTGTGAATTGAACCCACAACCATCGCTAATATACTCAGACACTTCTCCTATACTACTTATTAATAATTAGTATTAAAAATAATAAAAAAATATTAAGTTAAATATTTGGAGAAAATTTAAGGATAAGGAATAAGTTATATTAGAACTACGCCCTTTTTTTTGTTATATTGGTTTAGTATACAGTTGAAAAAAATCTTGATACTTGCTTCAAACATTGTGGATATTACTATACCTTTATAGATCTTTCTTAATTTATGACAATTTTTTTTTTATATATGGACAAAAGTGATTAATACGCGTTTATAAACTTTACCTATAATTTGCATATATCAATATCAATCTATCAATCAACGTAAGAAAATCTTGCCACTGTACAATGTAATTTGGCATGTATGTTTCTTGGAATTTATGAGAACACTACGATAGAACTTACCTACTAACCTCACCAAGATGAGGAAGCTAGCTGTGACTCTTCAGGATTGAAGACCCAGAGACGAAAAAGACAAACAATTCTGGTCGCTTAAACAAATCTATATACCGCAATAACTGGCCTCCTTGTTTCCGCTCGCCTACCCTATTCTGAATTGCTTATAGAAAAACAATGCGTTTTACTATTCTGTGATCACACATCCAGAAGACTTGACCATGAGCCCATCGCAACTGTCAAATGCAATATACAAAATATGGCAAGTGGCAAAAAGTGGCGGGACACGACTAGTATATTAAAGTGAACTATCAAATCTAATACATTTGCTTACATCCCACGTATTCTATGCTAATCTCCAATATAATTATAATGTATGTATGTATGCGACGGTACCCGTAGCACGTGATAATAAGATGATTGATGGGTGACCGACGGGAAAAGTGTGGGAGACGGTGTACTGTCGCGGTGTAAAGTGTTTTTTTATAAATATATTTGTTTAAAGTATTATTTCCATAATTGAAATGCTTGTGGAATGTATAAAAAGTTTGACAATAGCGGGATTCGAACCCGCGTCTCCGGTATCCGTTCAAACACTCTAAAAATTAAACTATAGCCTAATTAAAGTTATATAGGAATATATATTTTTTTACATTTTTTAAAGTGTTATTCCCACACCAAGGAAATTAAAAACGACATATTTAGAAAACGTATAAACATTTTAACGCAGCGGGATTTGAACCCGCGCCTCTTGAAAACCGTTCAAGCGCTCTGACTGTTGTTTATATTTGTTATATTTGGTACAAATATAAGTAATGTAATAAGCGTAGTGCAATCCCTGAGGCAGCTGGATGTTAACGCATGGCATAGCGGTCAGAGCTGCCGAACTGTTTCAAGAAGCGCGGGTTCAAACCTGCTGCGTTCAAATTTTTATACGTTTTCTAATTATGCCCTTTATGAAGTTTAGGTAAAGTAACTAAAAATGAATTTTAATTTTTAAGTTTCTACAAACGAAATTATGGGCCTAAACAATATAAAATTTCTAAACGCGACATTACATGCAAATTAAGTCAGTCGTATTTAGAAATTATTTGGTACATTTATTTTCTACCGTCTGCTTGAGTCGATAAAGCAGTTCCTTTACTAACTGTTTAAATTCATTGTTTTACTGAAACAGTGACATGCAAAGTTGACTACAAATATACATATAAAGTGTTATAGAGTCCATCTGGCGCAGGAGTAGTCTGCCTGTTTACGCAATTGGTTGTGGGTTCGAGTCCCATTTGGTGAAATAACTATTCAGCGGCGGTACACAGATCCTAGTGTCAAGATACTCAGTTATACAATTTCCGGCCGAATCCGAGATTCTGTGTCTTGATTGGTGAAATTGAATGCCGCCGTTTTATCTTATCACCAAATCGGAGAAATTAAACTAATTCAAATATAATCATTCCCCGAGTGGGTATTGAACCCATACCCATCGCGTATAGGCAGACGCTGTTGCACTGCACCATGGCCAGTGATGTGATACTTTTTTTTAAGTATTTGAATTTCGCCACTCACACACAATGTCTTGTTCAAAAACCTGAACCTTGAACCTAGTGTCAAGACACTCCGTTCTCCACATGTCGTACGAAAATCGTGATATTGCGTGTTGATAGGCGGAACTCAACGCCGCGCTTTGTCTAAGGTACCAGAGCAGGTAAATGAAAATGTTTTGTTTAAATATCATCATTTCTCTAAGTGGTAATCTAAGTGGTAGTGGAACCTACAACCACTTACCGCTTATAGTCAGACGCTGTCACCTGATGGCCGCTGATGGCCTCAATGTCTAGGACTTCAAGTATGTGTAAGTATGTGTTTTGATAGTCTTGTTGTGTTAGACATACAAAGTGGAGAGTAGAGTGACTTGTCTATTCGAGATATATATAAAATTTGAAGTCAAACTTTTTAGGGTTCACTGTAAAAGAAAAGTATATTTTTTGTCAATAATTTCATTCATTTATATCATCAGTAATGAATGAAAAAATATTCTTACACTATAACACTATTAATGCAATTGTGATATACGTATACTAATAGCGCCGTTGCCATGGCAACGTGCACAGTGCATTGTGCAACGGTACACGGTCCTATAGGAATTCTTCAATGATATTATTCATTATATTAATATTTTATATGAAAGTGTGAAATTTGGCGCAGGTAAAGTGTATAAACAAAACTAGTGCAGACAGTCAATATTACTTTAAATTAATAAAATATATATTACACACTACCATGTGTTTGACATACACTTTATTTGAACTTACACATACGTTGCTAAGGCAATGCATGAGCTAGTAATTTAAATTAAAAACATTACCCAATTGGGTTTTGGATTTTGAAATCACTGTACTATTAAAATAAAAACAAAACTTCTATACAAGCACATACACAAAAGATAACAAAGTGTATGGAATAACTAAAAAATAATACATAGAAATAATATTAACAAATTTAAGAGTAGCCCCTTCACCTGAAGACATTATTCCCCAAATCCAATTAGGAAATAAAATGGTTGTAATAGACCTCGGGTGGATCAAAATCCGCCAACTAAATTAAGCAGCATTGTTTCTTTATACAGAAGAAGCTGATCGTCCTCTGGATATTCAATTTATTTTAAAACGAAATCAATGAAATGCTATTTATTTAGTATTCCGTATTTGAGTATTTGTAGATTTTTAAAGTTTTATATATATTTTTTGACAGCATCACGCATAACAGGGAAGGCAGAGAACCTAGAGTCAAGACACTCCGTTTTAACAATGGTTTGTTCAGTTCTACGCTTTAATAATGGAACTCAAGGCCATTATTAAAGTATGTGTATAAATATAATAAATTTCATATACACACTAGCGATAATAATAAGTTTTATATACACACTAGCGATCCGCTCGTGGATTCGCCCGCATATGCTATAGCTATATCGTATTTTGGGCGGCATTTGTGTAAAACAATTAAATTTCTGCAAAAGCTAAAAATGAGAGTGGAGCCTTTATTCATAGAATAATCTTTAAGTATCTCTATATAAAATTGCATCACAATTGGTCACAGATTTACTTCCGCATTTTTAATATTAGTACAAAAAAAAAGTTTAATATTAGTAAAAACAAAATTTGAACGCAGCGGGATCAAATTTTTATACGTTTTCTAAATATGTCTTTTTCAATTTCCTTAGTGTGCGAATAACACTTTAAAAAAAATGTAAAATATATATATATATACATATATTTAATAAATAGCATTCTCTCTCGCCAAACGATTGTTCCTAGAATAGCATTTGGGTAGCAGAAATTTGTAAAAATCTCTCTACAGAGATGCTAACAACAAATATAAGTTGTAATAAGTGTATAAGATTTTTAACGTAGCTGGATATAGAACGCATGGCTTAGCGGTTAGAACGCTTGAACGATAACATAACCTACTTGTCATTTTCCATTGACTGAAATTAAAGAAAAAACGTCCATCCAAAGATAGCAACGAAGGCAACATATATAAACCATAATGCCTTTTTTATTTTAAATATGTATATATAATTATAGTTTTTACCAAAAAAAAAAAAACTAATAATATAAAATTATACATTATTTTTATACAGAACACTGTCTGAGCTAAATTTACTTGTTCTTTGATTTTAGACTTCAATTTCAATTTAGTATACAGATATATTACTACTAGATGTCGTTGATTTTTTGATTGAACCGGTATTACTTTTTTTAATAAAATAAATATGCAATATATAAATAGTACTTTGTATAAAGCAGATTTAAATCCAGAAAAAGTTTTTACGTACGAAATTATTAAAAAATAAATAAAATTTTCATCCATGCACAGTGTGACAGCGTGTGTCTGTAAACACTAAACGTGATTGTAGGTTCGATTCCCGAAAATGATTATATTTAAAATATTTTCCGTTACTCAACACCTAATGTCTCATTTCAGCGGAAAGAAGAGAATGGACGAAGCGAAAATAAGCGAAAGGAGCGAACAGACAAACGTGTCAACACAGTAAATTTCGAAAAAAAAATTTTTTTATTATCAGTAACAAAGGAGCACTTGATAATGTAAAGTGGTTTCAATTACGAGTTCATTGATTGCTTCAAAGCGTTACTTTTTTACCTCCTATCGTCCCACTTTACATGTTGGAGGAGAGAACTGTAATCCCATTTAAAAATGCTGAAGTAGGCTTTGAACCTACGTCCTTTAGATTTCGTCCAAGCGCTAGCCAACTAAACTATAAGTTCTTAGCATTTTATCCTTTTTATTATTTGTAGAAAATGGAAATCGAACCTACTACCTTTCGAGACGAACCGCAAAACTACTACAACTAGACCTAAAACTTGGCAAAATAACTAGGTGACTAACATAAAACATAGTTTCGCGAAAATCAAAATATTCATACGCCATTTGAATAAAAATAATTTCTATTGAATACAATGAGTATATCGATAAAAAGGCTATTTGGAGGCTCTATATACAACCGGAAGTGAGTTAGTATGCTAAGTGGCGTCTACTTTGCTATACATCAAGTTGTAGATATTGGACCATTGTTTAACAATTTTTCTTTATAATGTATATATATATAAAATAAAAATGTAACCGATCGCTGTCTGTTCATGGGAAATATGTGGAAAAATATATCTTTAGGGGCATATATCAATATATATATATATATATATATATATATCAATATATAATAGAACCCACAAAAATTATTTTTAATAACCTCGTCTGTTTGTCTGTGCGTTAGTGCATGCTAATCTCGGAAACGGCTTATCCGATTGATACTCAGTTTTGACTATTGTATTTTGGTAAATTTAGCTAAACATTTAGCGCTTATTACATTTCAATTGGTACATAAATAAAAAATATACAACCATTTCAATTATAAATTTAAACAAACTTTGTGATTTAAGTAAGAATGGGTGTAGTCGTGTGTTTTACGGAAGCGAATTCGCGAAAGGGCCGCTAGTACTATATACGAGTATATTCATTTTCAGGTTATTCAGAGAGAACCTTGTGTCGAGACGCGGTCGTACCTCCCGAAATAGAAACAGTGCGTATTGAGTAAAGAAATTCACAGCCATGTTTTGTGTTACCAGAGCGGAGAAATTAAGATAATTTAAATTTATTCAACCAAGTGGGAATCGAACCCACAACCAATCGTGTGTACAAATCGTGTGTAGTCGATGATTTCCCGCTGCGCCATGATAGCCTCCGAAATTGTTTATATATATTAATTCAACAGTTACTCCAGGCAGGCACCAGGCAATGTTTTGATTGCGGGCGGAAAGTGGTGAACGGAGTGTCTCGACACTAGCTACTTCTCTCACTACCGTGATAGAAGGGAAAAAGCTGTCGATTCTTCGGCTGAAAAAAGACATTACTACAATAGAAATCGAAATAAATATTTAAGTTACAAATCTAACTAATCCGTACTATACTAATATAAAATCAAGTCAAGACTCATCGCAACTTTTGGTTATATCCAACCGCCGGTTTTATAGTTTCCTCTTAGTGACGTAACATGTGACGTCACTAACCTACGATGTTAGTTAGTTCGAATCTCATACAAATATTTATACGTTTATTTATAAGGCATATACGATAGAAAGTCAGTCAGAAAGAACCTAGTGTCAAGAGACTCCGTTTTCTAATTTTTGCCTGAATCCGAGACATTCCAATCTGGACACGAGCCCGTTTTCAAGTTTTATAGTAACTTCCTTGCACGTGTGAAATGGCCTTCACATTAGAGTGGCACATCAGGTCGATTCGACATGGGTACCTTAAAAAAGCGCGTCTATTTCCATCTTAAAGGCCGGCAAGATCTTTGTAGCTCCTCTGGTGTTACACGGGGTCGTGGTCTATTAGGTGTCCCAAAGGCTCGATAGCCTTGTCTATAGAAAAAAAAAAAAATGGAGGCATTGCATGTTGAGCGGTGCAAGTCAACACCGCACTTTTTTATTTTATGTAATGATCGATCCAGAGAGGAGTAATTAAAATATTTTAAAAATAAATATTTCCCCGAGTAGAAATCGAACTCATAACCAATCACGTTTACAGTCAGGTCCCGTCCCACTGCGCCAATATGGCCTCAATATATATTTTAATACATATAATTTAAAAAAAAATTGCGCTTTTATTAGCTTCATTTGTATCTATCAATATATCAATGTATCTATCTATCAATATAAGTAAACCTTGCAACGCTATTTAAACTCAATTTTTGATGATTGAATCCGCTGACATCTGAATCTTATCAAATTAATTTATTATTTTAATGTAGGTTATATGATTTTTTTTTTAACTTCACGCTTTTTCCCGCATTGCAGGATAGTCAGAGAGAACCCGGTGTCAAGACACTCTGTTCTCCACTTTTGGCAAAGAAATAAAAATAATTTAAATATAACCATCCCTCGATTGGGAATCGATCTCACAACCCATCACATAGACGCTGTCACACACCGCCGCGACCTCTATTAGTTAAACAAAATCGAATCGAAAATAATTCACTCAGTATACAATCTGTATGACGATGTTACTACCACTGAGCTATTATATACATAATAAGCTAATCTAACAAAAAACATTTTTTGTTCTTTTTTTTTTTCTTATTTTGTGAACGGTTCCTTGTATTGTCTTTGTGTGCAATAAAGTTTTTCTATCCATCTATCTATTTATTGTAATAATATGAGGCCATCACGTAGCCGTTTAAAAGCACCTTACTATATACTGACTCGCGATGACTGTGGGTTCGACTCCCGCTCGGGGGAATGATAACATTTAAATTATTTTCATTTCTTCGCTCTGGTGGCTAATCAAAGCGCGGCGTGGAGCATCGCCAATCAATACGCAATTTATCGGATTCGGACGGAGAGTGGAGAACAGAGTGTCTTGATAATAGTTTCACTGACTACTATAGCACGCTATGCGGGAAAAAGCGTGAAAGGAAAGAAATATAATAAAAACTAAATAAATATAATAAAGATAATAAAAATGTGTTTTCGAATCATATTAAAATTTGAACGTAGCGGCATTCGAACCCACGCCTCTTGGAAACCAACTTGTTATAAATTAACTAGCATTTTTGAAGGATAGAACGTATGGCTTAGGGGTCAGTTCGCTTCATGTTTAACTAACTATGAATTCAAATCGAACTCGCTACCGTCGCCAAATTTACACAATCACAAAAGGTCTATCAATAATAAAATTAAACAAACTCTTACTCCTCTTTTGCTATTTGCCATCAATTTAAAAAACAAAGCCGCCGTTAAAGGGATATTTTTGTAAAAAAGGACATGTATTTATTCATTGAACAGGTAAAATACTAGCGTCATAACGTTTCATTGTCTCACACGATGGGTTTTTGATGGTTTACAATGGGTTTAAGCTTTTTGGGTTGTTTTGGGCAATCAATAAACGGTTTTTTGATGGGAAATCTTATATGGGCGGGACAGGCTATTTCACTCTAAGCATGAGTTCTATTTTTGGGATGGTAGTGGTGGTAGTGGTGGGGTGGTAGTGGTTTTGATTGGTTATGTGGTGACATTGAGAAAGAATTATAAAAGGAATATATTTGCTGCATAGCCATTAAAGTGTTTTTTTTTTAAGCTTCACGCTTTTTCACGCTAAGACACGCTGAAAACCCAGTGTTTTAAATTCCTCGTCGCGTTGCTTTGTTTTGTTCACCAGAGGGAATAAATTAAAACAATTAAACTATGATCATTCCACCGAATGGGAATCGAACCCACAACCAAATGTGATAACAGTCAATGCAATATCTATATCGATTCTATATATATAATAAAAAATATTGCTGGAAGATGTATGAAAAAAATATATATTTTATTTTTAATTATTTTATGGGGGGTGTGTCAGGGCCATCAGTGTAATGGAACCCAAAACAATGATTTTTAATTTTCTTTTATGTTCGTCTGTTTATCTGTTTGTCTGTGCGTTTGTGCACGGGAATCTCAGAAACGGCTTAACGAATTTTAATTTAGTTTAGACTATTGTATTTAAACAAACTTATTTTTAAATTATCGTTTCTTTTATTTCAATCAGATCATAAATAAAAAAAATACAATAATTTAAATTAAAAATTTAATCAAAGTTAATGATTTAAGTTATAACGAAATAGCTTAATCGTGTAGTTTACGCAGGCGAAGCCGCGAACGGCTAGCTAGTTTTATATTAAAAACTGAAATTTAATAATTTAAGTGAAAATATTAATTATAATTTAAGTTTAACTTAGGCTTTTAAACTTTTAACACGGAATGTGGTAAACACTAAGTTCTCTATGAACACACGTTTTATTTTTAACTTGAGTAAATCCGTTACAGTTACCCGCCCGATTGGGGACTCGGACGTGGTTATATGGGACTCCGGACCGGGCCCGTACCCACCCCGACCGACACGGGCCTGGGCCACAGGGACTATAGTCTTCTGTGAACCCCGACGGACTTTCTGCCCACCCACCTAGGCGGGCAAAAGCGTGATTCTGGTAACGCGTTTGAAATATCAAAATATAGTTTTATAGTTTCATCATGACTGTGGCCATTTTTTCTTCATGGTCGTGTGTTCGATTCCCGCTTGGCTCGCTCTCGTAACAAAACATTGTTGAGTTCCATCAATCAACATGCAATGTCTACAGGTTTAAGGTGGAAAATTGAGAACCGAGATAATTAAAACTATTAATATGTGCTTTTAAAGTAGCTTACTTTTGGTATCTAAAACAATGCGCGGTGTTGAGTTCCGCCACTCAACACGACATGTCTCGATTTCGGGCTGAAAGTGGGACTGAGTCTAAGATAGGTTCTCACTGACTACTCCACTGTGTGGGCAAAAGCGTGAAGCTGTACTTTTGACAAAAAGTTTAATCTTTCATGAAATTCATACTGAACACTTTATTGAATATTTCAACTTGACTAATAAAATCATGCGACGCCCTGCATTAATTTTAATTGAAAGTCTGTCGGTGTGTCACACGTATTGACGAAAATGAAAAATTGTTATGTGATTCAATTAAAATACACTATGGGAAGATATTTATTTTTAACCTCTTTATAGATTTTTTCTTTTCAAAATATAATAAGGTGTCAGTTGTATAGGTCGTTGTCGCGTAATGGGCAGCGTTTGACTGTAAACGTGATTGGTTGTCGGTTCGATTCCCAATCGGGGAAATGATTTTTGAAAAACATATTTTTAGAAAGCGTACAAAAAATTTCAACGCAGTGCGATTCGAACCTGCACCTCTTGGACGGTTTCCAAGAAATGTTTTTCAATTTCCTAAGTGTGTGATTAACACTTTAAAAATTGATCTAGTAAGACAAAGTTTAAGTTTGTAATTTGAATTCGAGAGGAAAGTGGAGAACGAGAGTGTCTGGACACTAGGTTCTCTCTGAATACCCCAATATAATGGAAAAACAGGGAAGCTCAAAACAGAACACTAAATTTGATTGATGTATCCATATTTAATACTCTATTTAACTGTATATTTGACATTTAATAAATAAACACTCTTTATATTGAGATATGAGAGACTCACGATTGTTAATTGTTTATTAATTTCATTGGTTGTTCAAATCTGATATCAAATTTAACATATTATTTTGTTTTATTAAAAAAGTAAAATTGTTTAGTTAGTTAGTAGTAAGTTTTGTTTTAGTAAAAGAGTCTTGGAGCACTTCACTAATTAATCAAATAAAAGTAAAAAAAAAAAAAATTTTTCAAGTTAAGTCACTAGAAAAAACAAATTTAATACTTATTATTTAACATTCTTATTACTTTAGTCTAATTATTAGACTAGACTTATTATTTTAGTCTAACCTTATTTTTTAATAATATATTCAAAATCATCAGTTAAAAAAATCCTCCCATCATAGTTGTCTGGCGAGAACAGAAGCTGGTATAATGTAATATGAAAATATTATATCATATATATATACAATTTTTATACAATATATATACATATTATGTCGTATGATATTTTTCAATCTTACTAGATTACAGAAAGCTACTTGACAACATGATTTTATTATATTGAAAGTTAAATAAGTAAATACTAGATATATAGAGATGACGCTAACAAAACGAGTACTAAAATTAATTAAAGTATAAAATTAATTCCAAAAAGACATATTTAGAAAACGTTGCGTTCAACGCATGGCTTAGCGGTCGGAGCGCTTGAACGGTTTTCAAGAGGCGCGGGTTCAAATCTCACTGTATTTCAAATTTTTTTTACGTTTTCTAAATATGTATTTTCCAATTTCCTAAGTGTGTGAAGAAAACTTTAAAAAATGTTAAAAATATTAATTCCATATCTAAGACATTGCGCGTTGAGAGGCAGAGCTCAACGCCGACTTGATTGTGTTCAGCAAAACCGACAAATTAAATATTTAAATTATTATCAGATTTTTGGATACAATTCGCAATATTTTTTTTTATTTCACATAGAAGTATATATATCATATATTGAAAATATTTTCATTTCTCTGCAGTGGTATCGATAAATGCAACGTATCGATTTTAAGCGGAAAAGTGGAGACTGGAGTGTCTTGTCACTAGGTTCTTTCTGGCTACACTGCTTTACTGGAGAATGCTGAAAGCTGAAAAAAATACAACCAATTCTCCAAGAGATATAAAATGAACCCATAATTATCTGGACTAATACTTTTCTACTAAACAATAGTGGTGTTATACGACAAAAGATTAAAAAGACCTGCATAGGCACACGTTAATGTTGTAATTCTTTAAAATTAACGACTTTTCACTTCTAAAGGAAGCCGCTTTAAAATCAACTTAATAAAATTCTCTGTAAGATAGGATACGATATGTCAAAAGAAGGGTAGCTCTTAAGTTAAATGATATAAGGTTCGATTTCGCGTTCAATATTACAATTTTACGAGGAAATAAAAAAAAATATGCCGGTCCAAGAATCTATGCAAAGTTGCGTTGATAAACATTTATGGCTTGTTTTAGAGTTCATAAATAACTTTTGATAGAGACAGTGTTGTGTCACTACGCCCGAGATAATGAGAAATTTAATTACAAAGTGTCAAAAGCGAAATAATTTTATATAGTGTATGATAATTAGTTTTCGCCTGCCACTGTTTTCATAGAATTCGAACGGAATTAAACTACGCCTAAAATTAGCTAGCGTTGGGCTAGCGTTAATTAGGCTAGTTGATTCGTTTATTTTTTCAGCTTGCGAAAGTCTAGTTGTATGGCATTCCGTTCTCCGCTTTCTCACTAGAGCTGAAGCAGACGCAGGGATATGAAAATAATATAAATATAATCATTCCCCCGAGTGCGGATTGAACCCACAATCATCGCCACGATTACCTCAACCATATGTGATTAATCTAGTTAAAATTGAATCCATTTTATATATAACCTGCTACTTTCTTTTAATATTTTCTATTTCTGGTTAGCTTCTAAAACCCCCAAATATCCCAACACTAAAGAATGGAGTGATTTAACACAAGGTTCTTTCCGCATACATTTTTAAAAGATCTAATTTGAAAAAATTGAACCCACAACCTTTTTAGGGAACGTCTAAGTCCTATAGACCAGTCCATTAGTCACCAAAGTCGGTATTATCAAACAGCATATCGTAACATGCTGTTTTATGGTTGGTTATGAATATATGAATCACGCGTTTAAAATGAAGAAATAATTGTTATGTTTTATAATAAGGAAAACTTTAATATAAATAAAATACAGTGTCTTTAGAATACCCTTTAGAATAAAAACAGAGAGTAAATTCACTAATGACCTTGTTCTCAGCTTTTTGATAAGGTTTTGGTTCTAAATAATGCTTAGGATATATGTATATAACCCAGTGTTCCCTGCTTCACCATCCATAGCACTTGGATAGGCAGACAGAATATGGTGTCAAGACATTCTGGTAAAGTGGAGACTTTCCCGTATTCAAGCCATTGCGTGTTGATTCGCGTAACTCAAAACCGCGATTTGTGTTACCAGAACGCGGAAACGAACATAATTCAATTATTTATTTATTTATAATCAAAATACATAGAAAACTTTTACGAAAACAAAGCCAATAACAAAAAGACATATTTAGAAAACGTATAAAAATTTTGAACGCAGCGGGATGTCTTTTTCAATTTCCTAAGTGTGGGAATAACACTTTAAAAAATGTTAACAAAAAAAAGCCAATAACAGTTTCTTTCTTACATTACAGATTTTAGGTACAGCAACATAATGCAAAAAAATAAATAAAATTAGTTTAAAAAATTAAAACCTCCCTTGTGTCTGTGTGTATATGTGTGTGTTTGTTTGCTCGCATACGTGCGTGCAAATGTGTTCGTAAGAAAATCTTGTAACGGTATTTTGATCAACTTCTTACTGTCCGATTTCCACTATTCCCAGTGGTCTCACTATCTAGTCTTACCAATAGTTCTACTGGGAATTTTCGCCCCAATAGACTTACTAGTTAAATAAAACCATATTAAAATATAGACCAAATAATTAAATTTATGCTCGTTTTACATATTAATTTACGCACCGAAAAAAATTTTTTAACAAAATAACACCTCGCGAAACAATCAGTAAGTATTGGGAAGGAAATTTCCAGTAGTACTACTGGTAAGTCTATTGTTAAATAGGCTCCGATTTGCTTGAAAATTTGCAATTGTCCGTGCCCGATGACAATACAATATTTTCATACATGCATGCATGGACCTAATGTCATTGACAGGATGTCTTGAATTTTTTCACTTCGGCTCTTTAAAAAATTTTTTTTTCCTTTCAAGTGATTTAAATCGAAAACCATATAGTTAAGCATTTTTAGAAAAACGTATAATAATTCGAAACCTCGCCTCTTGGAAACCTGGAAGCCATGGCTTAGCCGAAGCGCTTGGACGGTTTCCACACAGGCGCAGGTTTGAATCCCGCTGCGTTCAAATTTTTATACGTTTTTCTAAAAAAAATGTCAATTTGCTAAGTGTGTGAATTATACTTTAAAATATTGCTAAAAAATACTATATAGTTGCATTAAAAAACATATATAACTTACAATTTATACCACTTCTACTGGTTACTGGTTGTAGTATGAGAGCTAGATTTTAATCTTTAATATAATATATGCATTTATATATAATGTTATGTTCAAGAATGTCAAACAATTTGGAGCTTGTTTCTAGAAATTAATGAAAACAGGTCTAGATTTTTATGCAATGACTATATTATACTTAGTAGATACAAGCGACCCGCTCGTGGATTTGCCTGAGTAAACTACACGAATAACTAATTCGTTCCATCATCCGCCCGCGCTCCCATTTAAATCACAAACTTTGCCTAAATTTATAATTTAAATTGTTGTGACTTTTTTATTTATGAACCGATTTAAATATAATAAAAATAAAATTTTAATCAAAGTTTACCAAAATATAATAGTCAAAATTTTACCGGTTTAGCCGTTTTTGAGATAAGTGTGCACAGACAAACAGAAAATAAAACATTATTTTGGGTATATATGATAAATGCCTTTTTATTATATGTATAGGTATTATTATTTTTTTCAGAACTATATAAGTAAAGATCTTAAATATTATTGTAAAGTATAATTTACACAGATGGTGCTACAAGTGCGTGCCTCTGCCTTGGAAACGGCAGAGTTATGAGGAGGTCAGAGCGGGTTCTAATTAAATTCAATTATATACCCACACTTGTGATCACAAGCTACTGAAAAGTTTATTTTCGAATACCAAAAGTCGTTGTATTAAGACGTTGCCTTAAAAAAGGAACGTATAGCTCGATTTGCTATATTGTTTTAATTTCCAAGAAGCGCGGGTCTAAATCCACTCTGGCAAGACAAAGCTCGTTGTAAGTTTTACCACTTAACCAAATATGTCAATGTCTCGATTTCCGGTGTAAACGCATACACATTTCGTTGAGTGGAATTTGAATCCGCTACCATCGTATATTACAACCTTGACAGTTTACAATCAAAATAAAACTCATATAGGAAATATAATTATACGAGTTAGCTTAGATTGTTTTACGACCTCCCTTTAAATTATAAGTTACTGTCGAATTACCCCGCCTTAGTGCAGGTGTATTTCATTTTTGTGGAAAATTTATAGTAATTTCAAGTGCTTTTTTTTATTTATCTCAAGCAAAATCCTTGATAATAAATCCTACAGCGTCAGACACTAATTAACTATAGGCAATATAAATATAATATATATATATATATATATATATATATATATATATATATATATTTTAACAGTTTCACGCTTTTTACCACATAATTCAGAGAGAACCTATTGTCGACACACTCCTATGTCCATTTTCCACCTGAAATCGAGACATTCTTAGTTGAGTGGCGGAACTCAACGCCGCGCTTTGTCTTAGGTATCAGAGCGGAGAAATCATAATATTTTGAAAAATAATCATTCCCCTCGAGGGAGAATCAAACTCACAACCAAATCGCGTCTACAGTCAGTCAAACGCTGTCATACTGCGCCACGATGGCCTAAAACTAAAAAAAAAAGTCACGCTTAAAATCATTATCTCGTCGTTCCAGGTTCGGGGATTCCTATCGCAGAATTCTATGAAAATAGAATCTTTATTTTTCAATTAATTTTCAGAGGGAAAAATATATAACTAGCTGTGCTCGCGATTACATCCACATGGAATTCATAAATAAAAGTAGCATTAGTTATTTCTTATTAAATCAGCAATCTGCCAGTGAAAGTGCCGTCAAAGTTAGTCCAACCGTTCCAGAGAGTGGCCGGAACAAACAGTCAGACAAAAATTGAAAAATGTGTTATTTTGTTATATGTACCCTGTATATATACATTTATTTTAATATACATAAGCATTTAGCAAATAGTGGTTGTTTTAATATTAAAAACAAACACTCCAAATTTATTTATTTGTATAGATGTCATAATTACTCTGAGTAGGAATTGAACTCACATTCATAATGAACCGTCAATCATTTCTAAATTGCGCCACATATGTTATACGTACAATAAATTTCTCTGATCGTAAAACTCTGTAAACTTAAAGATATTTTTGCAATATCCAATAATCCAAAAGCTCAAACTTTAGCTTTTAAGTATTCATATTATTACCTTAATAAGATTATTTAAATAACTTATGAAAGTTAATCAGAGTCAATATATATTGGAATTGAAATTAAGCTAATAAACTTAAGTAATATATTAAGGAAGCACATAAAGTAGAGTATGACCTATTTATAACATTTTCTAAAGTGGCCGTGTACCGTCCAGATTTTTATACGTTTTCTAAAAATATGTTAGAAAAATACGTTTTTTATCAGTGAACTGCGGAACATACCGCCGCGTTTCATCCAAATCAATTGAGAGATAAATCATTAATGTTTATATAAACGTCATCTGTAATTCACCGAGTGACTAACAGACCCTCTTGTAAGACAAAGCGCAGCGTTTAGTTCCGCTACTCAATGCAATGTCTTAATACTATTTTCTCTTTGAAAAAACGTGAAGTTGGAAAAAAAAAACAAATATATAAGCTTCAACATAAATATATATAAAAGCGAACAATCACTTGTCACGGAATATCAAAAACTATATAAGCATGAAGCGAAGTCCGCTAAAAAATAATTTTACGCCATGGCCGTAAAGGAAATCTAAGGCAAATATATTAAAAATTCTTTGTAATTTGGCAGAGAGAAATTCGTTAGTACGCGGACAGAGTCGCGGGCAACGGCTAGTATAATATATTTTAATATTAGGAAGAAATATTTCTTCATACAATAAGAGTAGGTACTTCACTTGAATATCATATGCGTGGGCGCATCTCATTACAATACAACTCTATTGTGCATTTTACGACCACAAAAAAGCTACCTTAGTTCGATGGGTTTACTGACTTCAAATTTTCATATATATTAATAAGTTTAAAATATATATGTCTATATGTATGTGGTATCCATAGAAGGTATCTATCTCAAAAACTTGCCATTTATGGGAATTGTGTAAAGTGTAAACATTGAGTTATGCCACTTTGTTTGTGTAGAAATATAAATAGGTTATATAAAGAAAGACTGGGCGTATCAAAGTCCTTCTACAAACGGTGCTGCAAACAGAGTTTCGCGCCTCACCTGAGGCGCCCTTGCGGCACTGTGGCTCTTATTTGATGGTTACCTCTCGAGGTCTCCAAGCCAAGGTCAGAGCTGTTTTGATAGGCCAACAGTAAACTATGAAGCATATATATAATTAACAGTCAAAAAATTGTAGCGCAATGGGACAGCGTCTGTAAACGAAACTGGTTGTGGGCTCGATTCCCAATCGGCTGAAATTTGTAAAAATCTCTCTACAGAGATGCTAACAACAACAAGCGTATAAGAATATCGACGTAGCCGAATGTAGAACGTATAGCTTAGTGCTCAGAGCACTAGAACGGTTTCCAAGAGGCGCGGGATTGAATCCCACTGCGTTCAAGTTGTTAAAATGAAAATGAAATTGTTAAAATAAAAATATTTAATACAGATATGGATATTTGAGTAAAGACAAGCTAGACCTAAGTCTTTAAAATGAACCACTTTAAAACTATATGTGAAACCTATATTTAGTGTTAGCAATTTACGTAACAATTAATGGCTTAAAGTGTATTTTCTATTCTATTCTATTAATTTTTTTTAAATTAATTACATTTGTGAGTAACACTGAGTGTACCTTAAGTACCAAGAACATTTACATACAAGTTTTTACAAAAACAAACAATAACAGAATAATTAAAAAAAATAAACATATATCTTATTCAAACAATATGCAAGCCTTTACTGGATGCTGACGTCATCATAGATATCAGCATGAGAAATCTTTGCTTGGTTCAATAAGCCAGTTACTCACTTTTTCCTTATAAACTTTGCTAAGAAAGTTCTCGACTTAAATTTATACATTATTTCATAATTTTCTGTCTGTAAATGTAATTTTATATTTGCTATTTCCACTAATACTAGAGGCCCGTTAGGTGTACGTCAGTTTATACAAAAAATTATGTCTTTTTGTTTTTTTATTTAACATTTTTCAGTGTTATTCCCACACTAAGGAAATTGAAAAAGACATATTTAGAAAACGTATAAAAATTTGAACGCAGCAGAATTTTAAGCCGCGCCTCTTGAAAACCGTTCAAGCGCTCTGACCGCTAAGCCAATCGTTATACATCCAGCTACGTTGAAATTCTTATACACTTATTAAATATGTCTTTTTAAAATTATATCATACACATGATATTGTGTGTAATGTATATTTAGTTAATTTATGTATATACTGTAATAGATTGGTTGTGGGTTCGATTCCTTCTCGTGGGTATGTAAATTATTTTAATTTCCCCGCTCTGGTAAGACAAAGCGCGGCGTTGAGACGCAATTTCGATATTCCGTACTCTGTATAATTTTCACATGAAGGGGTACAAACTCTATCCTTGCTTATTAATATAATAATTATTTAATAGAATTTACTAAACAAAATTTTGAAGATTTGTCAATTTACTTCACTTCACAAGTCACTTCGGCCATTGGCGAATCACGTTGTATGAAAAACGTGGGCCGATACGACCCTTACAATACCTATATATCTGGTTTCCTTTCAAAACATAATATGTTTGCTTTTTACAATTGTATACACTTAGTGCATTTCTAAATGATTTGACAGTTATTTTGACATTGACATAAGATTAGACAACAGACTATAAATAAGACGAAACAAAGACGAAAAATCAAACTGTACTACTTTAAAAATTGAATACTGAACTAATTATAAACGAAGTAAAGTCAAAAATCCCGCTAGTCTTGTTCGAAATTCGGCTCAAAAAAAGGAAATTTTTACATAAATAAAAAAAATCATCAGTAATCTGAAGGTGGTGTCAGTTGAGGAATTAGCAACGAAACATTCATAAATACGTTCCCTCAAATAATTAAATGTCAGTCGGATACATCGGTATCACTCAGAATTAAGGCTTAAAATGTATAGGCTAAGAGCTGGCGTGCTAATTTGGAGTTACCTTTAGTTAGCCTTTATTAATTTAGCATGTTTTCAGATTATTATAAAAAAAAATAGTTCTAATAAATAACTGTAACATAGATCCAAATAAAATATGATATTTTATTGCTATTGTTGGTCGCTACCATTAAAGTTCTTGGATTCAAAGGACCCTGACCTCATCCTGACCATGATTTGGAAGTGTTATATGGGGGCACAGGTCCATCAGAATTTTTGTGTTATAAAACATAAAAAGATAAAATATTAATAGATATTAGTGACAAATTAATCTATGCCAATTATTTGTTCATGTAGTACAAGTTATAAAATATTTTAAAGTACACTACTTTTTAGTTGCCGAAAGTTTGCTTGAACACAATGCTTGTGATCTCAACATCTATTCATACGTAACTGTTATGCAGAACAAAAGCCTCTATAAAAATCTGTGATTTGCAAATATATAATTTTCATGAATTTATGAATTACTTTGATATGACTATTTGTATATTACTTTTAGAAAGATGAAAAGTTTGTTTGTAAAGTTTTGACAATTTCCGGCTGTATATTCATCTTATTTAGTCGAGACATTATACAGCTAAATTTGCTATATATACTAATTTCTCGACTAAATAACGACCTTATTATATACGGGGAAAAAAATAGAAAAGATGCAAATAGCAAAAAAAATGCTAAATATTACGGGCATATCAAAGAAAACAATATAATCAAGCCACTGATGATGAGAATGGACATAGTAAAAAATAAGTGATACTCAAAAAAAAAGTAAAAGGCTATTTACTTAGAATATTTGGCGATAAATGAAGCTGTAAAATATTGCCAGCATTGGTTTAAGGGACGATAATTTATGGTGTGCTTAAACCATAAACCTTTAGAAAATTTAAATATAAGGACAAGAACAGACGAGGAACTTGGTGACTTGACATATTATTTATCACAATATAATATGAAAGTAAAATAATAAATAATTTTTGTGCGGGAAAATGTAATCAGGAAGCAAATTATTGAAGCTAAAGTCTAGATCTATGTGACAATATAGATTACTTTTTTTAAATTAATAATAATAATAACACTTTTTACAGACTTACAATAAATATATATATACAAAATACGGTTTATCGCTTAGATAGCAATGTCTGCCGGCCAACCTTAGCGCAAAGGAAATAGCAAATTGAGATTGGGTTAGGGTGTAATACATTTAATAAACATACAAGACATAAAAATTGTCAAGACCTAGAAAAAAGACAAGAAAATGAGAATGAAGATTCTATGAATTCACAGTATGAGTTCAAAGAAAAGCAGAATCGAATTTCTATCATATTTTGGAATCGCCGTTTCAAGTAGGTACTTTGGTGAACAATTATATAAACAACTTTTTTTTTCATGTAATTGTTTCCGTGAGGAAGATTTATAGAAAATTGCGACACCAGTCGTCGTCACTTCTCTATGAAATATCATTTTTGTATTAGATTTCTTTTTTGTAATTGACATTTTTCACTACTAAATAACTATAAATAAGCATTGAAAAATATACTCATATTAAAACTAAAGACATAGACTTTAAATGTAGTTTCTGTTATTTTCACAGGTAATTTATTACAATTTTTTAAATAAATGTAATGAGTAAATAAATTCGTTAGATATAATTGAAAAATAAAACTGATATTTTCAGAGAAACGCAGTCATGAATATTGTATTTGAATATTTCCATTAGAACTGACGAATATACATTATTATATACGGGGATAAAATAGAATACTGGGCGATCAAAGAGCGGAGAGCGCAAAATATAATTCTTTTTATTCTATTTTCAAAAGAAATTGAAGGCAGTGAAAAAAACATTAATTATTTTAAAATCCAGTATGGATTTGAAATAATAACCGACAATAAAAAAAACTACTAGCTCCTACACTACATTCGTGTCCATCGCTTATATATCAAAGTCCTGGCCCGCCCAAAATTTTGATTGGACTTTATTCCATATTAAAACTGTATCGACTCTATTTTAAAGTACTGGGGTTCATATTCCATTAACAAAACAACACACTTTTGCAAAATTAAACAAACTGAGATAGGAATTATGCGTTGTTCCTTATCGTTACGTCGAAATGAATTAGGCTCCTATATTTCGATACAGCTGACTTTAAGAAAATATTATTTATAACCTTTTTTATATATATTTGCCGGTGTTTAAATTAATTTTCATGTTTGATAAATACTAGAGCGTCTTTGACATATAATACACGTGTTGCCATAGCAACGTGTGTGTCACTAAACAAAAGTTTACGTCAATTACATTGTAGTGTGTGTAAACTCATAAATAGTTACAAAATTTGATTAAACAAAATTAAAAACAATAAAAATGCTAATACACGATTAAAACCTATCGACGTTGTAAAACGCTATGGATCCCAATATTCCATCTCGCTCATATATTCTAAGAGAGAAAGGGATAAACATACAAAGATAATGCTAATTAACTCTTCATAAATTCTTTTGGTGTGAATTTCTTGATATAGACTGCTTTATATGTATTTTTTATCTATCAAGTATTTTATTGAACTTTTAATTGAGCGAGAATTTTTATGTCATATTTAATCGAACCCGCTAACACTGTGACTGATAAGAGGTCGATTTCACAATTTTATTACTACACTGGTTATGGTATTTTAACACGCTTTCATTGGCTTCACCGGTCTATATATGTACAGCTTCACGCTTTTTCCCGCAAAGCAGGATAGCCAGAGAGAATTTAATGTCAAAACAAGACACACAATTCTTGAACTTGGCATAGCAGGGAAATGAAAATATTTTAAGTAATATTATTCCCACGAATGGAAACCAAACCCGCCACATATCGCTTTTACTACCTAAATAATCTTTTTATAGAGCCAAAATATCGTTGCAAGATGTTCTTTCAAAAATAGATAGATAAATTCTCCGCTTTGGTAAGACCAGCCGCGGCATTGAGTTCCGTCACTAAAAACAAAGTATTTTAAATTCAGACAGAAAGCGGAGAACGAGGTTTCATGACACTAGGTTCTCTCTGCCTAAGCAAGTGGAGCTAACCAAAGCCTATTTAGAAAAAAAGTAACGCAGCGGGATTCGAACCGGAGCCTCTTGGAAACCCTCCAAGCGCTCTGACCGCTAAGCCATTCGTTCTATATCCGGCTGCGTCGAAATTCTTACACGCTTATTAGAATTTATTTTTGTTGTTAGCATCTATGTAGAGAGATTTTTACAAATTTCTGCTATCCAAAGATTATTCTACGAACAATCGTTTGGCAAGTGTTTCGCTGCGTTCAAATTTTTATACGTTTTTCAATTTCCTAAGTGTGGGAAAAAGACTTAAAAATGTTAAAAATAATCAAAGCCTGTTAAAAACACATTTTGGAAGGCCATTGTCACATTGTACTAGAATTTTCTTCAATTATTATAAAGGCGTACCAGTTTTTATGTTCATCCGCCTTAAGTATTGGATAACCATCTTTAAAATTTAATATGAAAAGTTGTAAATTCGATTTTAAGACTAACTTTGTCATTGAGGACCACCCACAAATAGCTTCCTGTATTTTTTTACTAGGATACGAATACTAATTCAGGTTAGCGCCATCGGGGCGCAGTGGGACAAGGTGACTGTAAGCGCGGCTGTAGGTTCATTAATTCGGATTCGGATTCCTTATTATTTTCATTTCTCCGCTTTGAAAGTTGAGAATATTGTGGTGATAATAGGTTTTCTTTGAATACTCTGCTATGGTCGAAAAAATGTGATGTAGAAATAAAAACAAAACAAAGCGAAAGGAGAAGGTTCATATTTTTATGACACATTAGTTTAAAAACAATTTAATAATATAAATTTAATAGTAAATGCGAAACATGTTCAGAAAACGTATAATTTTTTTAATGCAGCGGGATTCGAACCCGCGCCTCTTGGAAATCGCCTACAAGTTATTTTCGTGGTTACCATTGTAATAAGTGTTTCTCAACGTAGTCGGATTTAGAACGTATGGCTTAGTACTCAGAGCGCTTGGGCGATCAACAAGAGGCGAGAGTTCTGTGGCATTAAAAGTTATACGTTCTCTGAAATGTTTTTCGAATCCTAAGTGTTTGAATAACACTTTAAAAAAAACATGCAATATATATTGATAATTTAGTTTTCTTGGTATTTTCTAACAAAAACGTTGTTACTAACACTGATAGGCCTGTATCGCCAGATGAAGTAATTAAAACTTTCAAAAGTGTTAATTTGAAAAAAAAACTGGTGATTTCTGGGACATGGACTCATATCGCTTTTATTTTCAATAAATGTATAGAATCCGGTATTTTCTTAGATTGTGAAGTGTAGTAAAATTGTACCGCTTAATAAAACTGGAGACAGATTTGATCCTGAAAATTACAGACCGGTCTATATGATACCCTAATTGGGCAATATTTAAAAAAATGTTTAAACTGACGCTCATTCCTCTGTAGAAGAATATTTAAAAATAATAAATAATAATATAAAAAATAATAAAATTGTACCTTTTGTATTCGAAAAGAACAACTGTGGAGTTTCTCGCCGGCTCTTTTTAGAAGAACTGCCTTCCGAACCGATGATAACTTTAAGTTCATTAGATGATTCAAAAGTGCTTGCAATAATCTATTTGTATAAAGGATATTTTGGATTTGCATTTAGCGTACGAATTAACATTTCTTTTTTATAATATCCAAAGCAACACTATTTTAATTAACAAATGTGTTTTTTTTTCTAATTAATCTTCAAAAGACTAAGTCTCAAATTTGAGGCCATCGTGGCGCAGTGCGACAGCGTCTGGCTAAGAATGCGATAGTTGTAGGTATTCAAAACCACTCGGGGGAATGATTACTATTAAACTAGTATTATATCTTAACATTTCTTTAAGTATTACGTACACTTAGGAAATTGAAAGAGACATATTTAGAAAACGTATAAGAATTTGAACGGTTTTGAAGAGGCGCGGGTTCAAATCCTGCTGCGTTCAAATTTTTATACGTTTTCTAAATATGTATTATTATTTCTTTCCTCTAATGACAATTCAAAGCGCGGTATTAAGCTCCGCCACTCAACGCAATGTCTCGGATTTGAGCGGAAAGTGTAAGTGAACTGTGAAGTGTATTGACACTAGGTTCTTTCTAATGCTATGTAAGAAAAAGCATACGGAAACATACGAGAATTCTTGTACTTTGTATATTCTTTTAGTTTTCATTTCGCATGTTTTTTTTTATTTATTTTACTTATTTTCTGTTTTTATTTCTATTTGTGGATGTGTAATTTATTGTTTTTTTATTATAATAATAATTATTATTATTAACTGACGTCTCTGAGTGCAACTGTAGTCTATGATAACATATTTTTTTCTATTCTAGTAACTTAAGAACGGTTTAAAGTCAACAGCGGAAAGGTCAACCTTTTAGAAAAAAATATCGTTTCTAAAATTCACACTTCGGCAGCCAATAACAACATACATTTTTGATTTAGAATTTTATGACAAAATAGGGTTCCGTTAAAAATGTATCCAATATACTTTCAGCTTCACACTTCTTCCGGCATATCAGGGTAGTGATAGAGAACCCAGTGTCAAGACACTCCGTTCTCCACTTTCCGCCCGAATCCGATAAATTGTGTGTTGATTGACAAAACTCAACGCCATTGAAATTTGAAAATGATGAATTGTGAGTAATCAAATTATTTCAGCAATATATAATATTATTTTATTTTAGGCGATCGTGGCGCAGTGGGTCTGACTGTAATCGTGATTGGTTGTGGGTTTG
Organism: Podotricha telesiphe; assembly: GCA_038994665.1. Classification (NCBI taxonomy): domain Eukaryota; kingdom Metazoa; phylum Arthropoda; class Insecta; order Lepidoptera; family Nymphalidae; genus Podotricha; species Podotricha telesiphe. The sequence goes on along the minus strand of JAOYRR010000440.1, from coordinate 828,412 downwards.
ATTCACATTCGGGGGAATGATCATCACTTAAGTATTTTTATTTCACCGCTCTAGTTAATCAGACATCACACACCGTGGAGATTGGTTAATCAACTCGCAATATGAAGGTGGAGAACGGAGTGTTTTGACACTAGATTCTCTCTGACTACCCTGGTATGCGGTAGAAAAAACATGAAGCTGAGAAAAAAAAACATTACAAAACTATATATGAATAACTTTTATAAGGCTTTCGTGGCGCAGTGGGACAGCGCATAGCCATAAATACCATTGATTGTGGGTTCCATTTCCATTCGGGGCAATGATTACATTTGAATAATTTTAACTTCAACACTCTGGCGAGACCGCCACTTGAAAGGCATTACTTCTCAAGTAGAATACCAAGCTACGGTGAAGTTGCAACAAAAAAAAACAAACTCCTTTCAAAGTTATTTTTATACAGAACCTATTTTCTTATGATAATATTAAAGAAAAAACTGACAATATTCCACCGGCGCCTAGCATGTGTTGCGACGTAAAAAAAAAACCTGATTTGCATGTGTTACTATTAAGAAAAAATTAACCTGTATTTAGCATCTCTATGACATTCTTCAACTTCGTAAATGGCTACCGAAAAAAAAAATATTTAAAATTTATATATATATAATAGATAGATATATAAAAGCGAAAGGTCACTCATCACGAAATATCGAAAACCACTTGACGGACAAAATTGATATTTGGCAGGGAGGTAGTTTGTAGCTAGTAGACATACGCTTAGAACGGATTTTGCGACAGGGCTGGATTAAGGTCTAAGAGCGCTGGCAAATTTGTCCAAGCCAATAACTTGAAATCTCATAGAGATATATCCGTTACTAAGTGGATGAAGTCGTGGGCAACAGCTAGATTTTATACATGAAGCGAGAAAAGTAGAAAGGGTGGTGACACTTGTACAACCAACCAAATCAAGTTCTATATAGTACCTAATGGTATTCAAAAGTATATCAACAAGGCAACATAGAGACCATTGAGGCGCAGCGGTAAAACGTTCACGATGAAAGCGATGGTTGTAGGTTGGATCCTTACTCGGGGAAATTATTATACCTGATTAAATTATTTTAATTTTTCTGCTCTGGTAGGACTATACTCAACACAAAATGTCTTGAGTTCAGGTGGAAAGCAAAGAACACAAGACACTCCCGTCTTGACACTAATTTATCTATGCCTGCTTTGCGGGATAAGGCGTGCATCTAAAAAAACACGATTCATCTCGTTAGATATTAGAACTTTAACAAAGTTTTACTTATTCAATATTTTAATATAGTGACTCAGTATGTATAAAATACCATAGTGGCTAAACAGTCCTTTACATTATCACCATTTCAAACATAATAGGTTTTTAAATTTAAATGCTTTCTTTTTTCCATCAAATTCACTTTTTTAAATTTCACATCAATTTCATTGTTAACATTTTCATCATTCATCTCTATCAAGGATCAAAAATAAAAAATATAATAATAAATTTCAAAAGAAGTAAGAAGTGAACACATTGTATTCAGAGTTGAAGTCTTATAAATTACAGCTGCCTCTCATACTATAATATAATAAAAAATATAAAACGGTGACTAAAAAATATTACAACCAGCTCTTATACCATATTTTATGTACTTTAAAAGATATTCCATGTTCGACATATTAGCACTGTCTCTAAACATTTGGCTTTAAATCATGAACAGATTTATGAAAGGCATCCTTATTGTATTGTGTAAATGAATAATTATTATTAATGGGTATAATCGACGATGAGGGAGGTCTTAGGTTCGATTATTTTGACAGTTTTTCGTGACATTACCAGGAACTGTAACCGTCACCGATTGAATAACTAACATCTGTACTACTTTATGTTAACAAAAATGTAACTGATCGCTGTCTGTACATAGATGATAAATAAGAAGGAATATTATTGAGGGTGTATATATATATATATATTGAGGGTATTAATGTAATAGAACCCAAAACAATGATTTCACAATTTTCTTTTCTGTTTGTCTGTGCGTTTGTGCACGCTTATCTCAAAAACAGCTTACCCGATTTTAATGCAGTTTAGTCTATTGTATTTTGGTAAACTTCCCTTAACATTCATTGTTTATTACAATCGATTTATAAATAAAAAAGTTACAATAATTTAAAATATAAATTTAAGCAAAGTTTATGATAAACACACAGTTAACGAAGCCAAAGCCGAGAGCGGGTCGCCAGTCCGTAACAAAAAGCTATCCGTAATCGAAACCGAGTCGAAAATAAAAGTTTAGGATATTTTTTGATACGAGCGGAGTCTAAATAAGAGCTGTCAATAACAGGCTCTTTAAAATATACAAGCATCTAGGCTGGAAGTAATTTTAAACAACAAGGAATTCAAGGCTATCGAGGGCGTCTGTAACGCGATTGGTTTGGGTTCGATACCACTCAGAGAAATTATTTTATTTAATTACATATCTTAACTCTGGTCCAAGACAAAGCGCGGCGTTGAGTTCCGCCACTCAAGACGAATTATCTCAAATTCAAGCGGAAAATGAAGAACGGAGTGTCTTGACACTAAGTTCTCTCTGACTACACTGCTATGCGAGATAAAGTGTGAAGCTGTAAAAAAAGCATATGTTTTACACAGTAAAATAATAGTTGTTTTAACTAGAAGGTTTAAACGGATGTTAGCGATCCTGTGACAGGTTTAAAATAAATGTTAAGTGCGAATGGTAGCGTTTTAAACAAGATACGTATAAATCAATATATTAATATATAAAATAATAATTAATAATAAATAATATTTTATTCCTTTTAAAACTTGTTTCATTAACTAAATTTATACAATCAATATAATACATAATATTAATTAGAAGCTTTAAGCTATTTCCTGCATACCATGGTAGTCAGAGAGAAGCTAGCGACAAGAAAGTCCTGCCTGCCTTCGGGCACTTTGGAACTCAACGCTTTATCTTACTACAGCGGAGATATGAGTATAATTTTAATAGGACCGTTCCCTCGAATGGGATTGCAACTCATATCTATCGCGTTTAAAGTCAAATGCTGTGCCACTGTGCCTTGTTGCCTTCCCGGTGGAATCCAGTTAAATCTCGCGAGTATAACATATGCATCTCTAAAAAATACTTTTGCTTTTACATTTCTATAAAAAATAACACATAATGACTAAATTCAAAACATATTTACGCGTTAAGCTTGTATAGTTGGGACAGCGTCTGTCTGTGAACACGACTGGTTGTGGCTTCGATTCCCATTCGGAGGATTATGATAATTATTGATTACGCTTAAATTATTTTGATTTCACTCTGGCAAGCGCGCGCAATGTTTTGAACGGAGGGTCTTGACGCTTGGATCTCTCTGCCTTCTATAAGCGGCTCTTCTTCAAGCAGAGAACAAAATCTTATATTAAAATCTCAATGAACATTTTTAGCATTTTAAAGTGCTAATAACACACTTAGGGAATTGGAAAAACATATTTAGAAATATTCGACCTATGGCGTCTCCTATGACGCCGGTGGACGGTTTCCAAGAGGCGCGGATTCGAAGCCCGTTGCGTTCAAAATCAATGAATCAATGAATCTCAATGAATGCAATAGTTCTAATTTATATTCTAAATCATTTTAAATTCAAGGTTGTTTTAGATTGTCTCACCGCCTTGCCATTAACACGGACAAAAACAGCCTAGTGTTAATCTTTGCCTTAACAAAGCGGAATGGAAATAATTTAAATATAAATGATTGCTCCAACTCGGGATCGAACTCGCAACCATTGTGCATACGGTCAGGCGCTGCCCTACTGCGCCTGGATGGCCAAATGTATGTATATATGTGTGAATGTATATATGTATGTATGTCTGTATGTATGTATATGTAGAACAAATCATTCGTCATGACAGTTTATTCGAAATCTTTCATTCGAGATGATTGAGATCTAATCTGCAGACAGTGCCTTTATCACGCTTATGACAGTGTGAAAATTTAAATTGGCCGATCGATACAATAATTTGAAATCAACGATACTCAATAACAAACGCGTAAAACATTGTCAGTGTAGTTTATGCATTGTTAGCATGATATTGTGAATGGCTCGTTCGTTGTTATACATTTGTTCTAACGTTAAAAGTTTATATATGTAGACAAGTTTGCGATTCGTCTGCGATTCGAATTAACTCTTCAACTTGACTGACTTAATTGACTTTCTTTTGATTTTGTTACCACTCATAAGATGTTATGATTATTAAGTTGTATTTTAATGTATATATACTTAGAAAATTCTATGGGTAATAAAACCTTAAGTATTTTGTTTGAAATAATTTACAAACTTAGAATTTAAAAAGTTTTAAAGTCTTTTGTACACAATTAGTCTAAGAAAAATATTTAGATTTTGTTTTGTATCTCCGCTCTGGCAGGCAAAACGTGGCGTTGAGTTCCAAAATAAAGGTGAAGGATAGAGTGTCTTGACACTAGCCGTCCTTGCCGTGCGGGAAAAATTATGTATAAAAATTTATAAAAAATAAGTAAATTTGAACTTTGATTTGAATTCGAACCCGCGCTCCTAAATTATCAATATAAATATTTAAATAATACACAACAACAGTCCAGAAAGGCCACACACAAAACAAAGTCGAAATCAAAATAAAGAACTCAATTATAAAAGTAATAGGCAATGACAGGTTTAAGCCTTTTTAATATGAAAAGGATCGATTGACGTCATCGTGGCGCAATGGACACGTTTTTACTATACATATGATGGTTCCTAACACTACACGTGTATTATTGAAAATTAAATTTCTCATTAAGGAGACATTTCTACACAAATCTCGGTGTCTGTCCGTATACAAAACATGCTTTATATTGTCTCCAATGTCTACAAATTAGATGAAAAACGGAAAACAGAGTTCCTCTCTGCCTACGCGTAAAGCTTGAACTTAAGCTGCGTCAAAAGTATTGTATGGGGGTATTAAGACGCGGAGTAGTTGAAAAACTGGATAAGAGAGACGGCTATATCGAGTAAAGGTGTAAAAGATGAACACGAAAGGGACTGCGTGATATCGATATCGATTTATTTGTTGTTTTTTACTGTTTTTTTTATACTGCTTTATATTTTTTCTATGCAGAGAGAGCCTTGTACTCTCCAGAGTACTCTCTCTTTTTCTCTCAACTCTCTTTACTTTCTTAGTTTATTATATTTTTATTATGAGCTTAGCATTTAAAGCATGAGCCCATTATGGCCCAGTGGGACAGCGTCGGGCTGTAAACGCGGTTGGTTATGGGTACAATTCCCACTCAGAGGAATTTAATTATTTTCATACTTATTGCTAAAACAACAGGTTTTTTTTTTAAATTTAATGTATGATTCTTATATAATATTCAGAAAAGATTGAAAAAAAAACTCCACTCTGGTGATGACAAAGCACGGTGTTGAATTTCGCAATTCAACACGCTATATATAGAAATAAGAAAGAAGGTTGAATAACTTTCCAAAACTGACTATAACTTTAGGCATAAAAAGTGATTGACATATGAAAATTAAAACAAATTTAACACATTACTCCAAAAAACTCGTCCGTTTCTGAAAAACCGCCAGTTTTCTGTGTTGCAATATAGATTGAAATCTACATTGAAACATGGTGTTCAAAATGAAAGTTAGGTACGTCTGTTATTATATATTTTGCCTCTATTCTCAGGTAGCAATAGAACTCGAACTTACAGAACAAATAAACAAAAGCTGGCGAACAAAAGTAAAACTTTTGTAACCTATAGACGAAGCGCGCTCAGCTTAAATATATTAATTAAATAAATGCAAAAATTTGTATATTTTTTTAGCTTCAAATTTTTTCCGTCATATCAGGGTAGTCATAGAGCACATAGTGTCAATACACTCCGTTTTCCATTTTCCTCCCGAAATCGAGATATTGCGAGACATGGCGCAACTCCAATCCGCGCTTTACCAGAGATCGCGCTTTTTTTTCGTTTACCAGAGCGAAGAATTGAAACTAATTCAATATAATAATTTCCATGAGTGGGAATTGAACCCACAACTAATCGCAATTACAGTCAGACGATGTCAGTGTGTGGTCAAAAGCGTAGAAGTTTGTGTAAATTCTCAAAATTGCGTGTTCCCACAGAGATGTTAATAATTAAGTGCCTAGTTAAGTAAGTTTTAATTAATTCAACTAGTGGCCCCGTTGACGCGTAAAATACGAGTTGCCTTAGCAACGTGTATGTTATTATACAAAGATGTGTATGTCAAACAATCGGTAGAGTGTGTAATATTTATTCTATGACTTAGGATGCATTCGAAATACATTAAATTAGTTTAATGTATTTCAAATGCATTATTATAAAACAATACTGGGTTTTCACATTTCTTCAAAAACTAAGCATTATTATTAAGTAGAAGTCAAAATTTTGGGTCAAAATTCTTCACATATTAATATACTCTTAGAAATGGAAACTCTTTTTCAAGTTTTTGACTTCGACTACCAATTTGCAAGCATCGCTAACGTTGCCTTGTTCGATTTTGTTTTTCAGCTTTACGCTTCCTTTCCGCATTGCAGGGTGGTCGAGAAACTAGTGTCAAGACACTCCGTTCTCCACTTCCCGCCCAAACTGGAGACGTTGCTTATGGCTGACCTTAACAGCGTTCATTGTCTTGTTCACCAAAACGGAGAAATGAAAATAATTAAACTATGATCATACTACCGAGTAGAAATCGAATCCATAACCAATCGCGATGCTGTCCCACTGCACCACAATGGCCTCAGCTTACATATTAGCTATAAGTAATAAAGAGGTAAAAACGAAAAATAACAAAAATATTTTCAATCGACACCACAGCACATCCCTAAAGGTCACGGCCCAAACGCTTCAAACGAGTTTGCGATATCCAAGTTAAATGCACGAGAAAAATAAAACGTATGGAGAATGCGTTATAATACATAATACCATACTAATATAATGGGAATTGAATTGTAAATAATTGGGTGGTAATTTGGTTTAGTTAAAAGAAAAAATATACAAAATCTTTTCTTGAGATGATAATAACAAAAACAAGTGGTACAACAAGCGTATAAGAATTTTAACGTAAGTGTATAAAACGTATGGTTTAGTGGTCAAAGAGCTTGAACAGGTTCCAAGAACCGCAGATTCGATTCTTGAATTCGATGTTCTTTAAGCTTTGTATAAAAAAAAATTAAATCACCTGTTAATTGAAATGTAAATGTTCAGTTCACACGTGTATTAATAAATAAAATAATATATAACTCATTTAGTTCAAATAAATGTATTTAAAGTTAATTTTGCCAGTAAATCAATAAAAAACACTACATGAAATTTCGACGTACAACGCATAGCTTAGCGGTCAGAGCACTTGAACGGTTTCCAAGAGGCGCGGGTTCAAATACCGCTGCGTTCAATTTTTATACGTTTTCTAAATATGTATTTTTCAATTTTTAATTGTGCGAAAAACACTTTAAAAAATGTTAAAACACTAGACCAGTTTCACACCTTTTCACGCATAGCAGGTTAGTCAGAGAGAACCTACTCTCAAGACACTCCATTGTTCCAGTTTTCGCCTGAATTCAAGACATTGCGTACGGCGGTCGTGGCGGTACTCAACGCCGCGCTTTGTTTTAGGTAGAGCAGCAGTATTGAATATATTTTATATGTAAGCATACCACCGAGTGGGAATCGAATACCAGACCATTAGGTTTACAGTCAGGCGCTGTTGCACTGCACCACAATTATTACTCTACTATAAGCCCCCCTGTACCTGTTTTATTTTATCCATTAATTTACACTGTGGGCCTTTGTGGCGCATTGGGGTCCATCATCGTCCTGGGTGTGCTGAGGTTCAAATACTTCTTGTAGGAATGATTATATTCAAATTATTGTCAAGCCAACGTTCTGACAAGACTAAGTAATGGAATCGTATACTTGACAGTGATCTGACGGTAAGTTGAGAACTCTTTCTGAAAGAAAAAGTGTGAGGTCTTCTTATATTTTTGAATGCCGGTAATATTATTTGATACTATACAACAGTATACTATCCATACTAATATTATAACTCTGTCTGTGACGTCATCGCGGCTAAACCGGCCACGCACAAATAGCTCAACCGATTGTGATGAAGTTTTATATAGAGATACTTGAGTTTCTTGCTATGTTTTTTAGTTTTCCCAGGAATTTGATTGTTTTACGCAAAGGCCGCCGAAAATAGAGAACGGCTATAGTTCACGCGGGCAAAGCCGCTAGTTTGTCGCTAGTATCTACTTAATCTGGCCATAAATACTGTTAAAATAAAAATAAACAAAATTCTAATCATATATCTAAATTATTTTCATTTTAATCGTGGCTTTATGCTTGGCCACTTTTAATTTTTGGCGTAGTGTGCAAAACTGAATAACCTTACACTAAGCTCTCTTTGCCCAAACCCGCTATTCTCAAAAAAGTGCACATCTCTAAAAACATACCCATTTTGTTTTGTAATCGCCCTGAAATTTACAATACTAAATAGAATTATTTAAATTCAGTAACATAAAAAAAACAAATATTTTCGTTTAAGCCTTATATTACAGCTATAAATAAAAAAAACAATACAAAACAGATAAGAATTTGAAGACTAAAAATATAATATTCGTGAAAATAAAAGGAGCTTCTTTAAGGCTATAGGGTCGGCACTAGCGACTTTCATTTCTTTTCCCAGATTCAGATCATTGTGGCGCAATGCCAGTGTCTAAATATATTCGTAATGGTTGTTGGTTCGACCTCCTCTTGAGGTAATGGTTATAATTATCTTTTATTTTCATCTCTCCAACATTCCAACATTCAATACGATATGACCTGAAGTCTAAGAAGAAAAAAACTAAATATACTTTTAACACTTTTTAAAGTTAATCACACCTTTAGGTTATTGAAAAACATATTTAGAAAACGAATATTTTTTTTTTATTCCCCTACTTTACTTTAATTTTTTATACGTTTTTTAAATATGTTTTTTATATTGTAAATTTCTTCTTTATAGCTATTTCATTTACAGTACTTTAAATTGCGTACGTGCTTAGATTGGAACCTACATTAATACATACAGCTTCACGCTTTTTCCAGCACAGCAGGGTAGTCAGAGAGAAACAAATGTCAAAACCCTCCGTTCTCCGTTTATCGCCTAAATCGAGACCGCTGCGCTTTTTCATATTCACCTATACTTTAAATATAAAATATAGTAAAACACATCCCTATACGGTATTGCACGTTGACTCATATGAGCCAAGAACGAGTAAACCTATTGTTTCTTGCAAAATATTTACAGACTAGCCCTTGAGAGTGTCTTTGTTTGCTTTTTTGCATTTACAAGGAAGAATATTGGTATTTTAATATATAATTTAAATTTATGTTTTAAAATACTTTTATGGCTTTATAGAAGCGAGATCGTTTGCTGGTTTTGAATTCAGGTTCAACCTAGAGCATGTACAAAAATATATTTAAGTAATTTTTAACATTCTTTTAAAGTGTTATTCACACACCTAGGAAAATGAAAAACATATATTTAGAAAATGTATAAAAAAATTCTCTACAGAAATGCTAACAACAAATATAAGTTGTAATAAAAGTATACACATATAATTTCTCTCTCTATAGTCAGTTTCTCATGTCTGAGGATCGTGGGCATCATCAGGGTTGCATCTGGATCAATATGTTCATAGAGGAGAAAAACTAACCTAGTGACGCGTCACTCTACTAAGAAACGTCGTCTATTTGGAGTCGCTTATTGCTCTTATGAATGTCATCGTCATTCAAATGTACTAATATAGCACTAAGGCTACAATACTTAGCCACGTAGTAAAATCCCTCCCCTTTGCCCACCACCTTGGAAAACTCTTTGGGTCAAACTCTCCGGTTCCTAGGCTCTGCAGCTTTGTTAATGAGTACAGTGACCTATTAGATATTAACGCTGATTCGACAAACAAAATTCGACTCTTTTTAAATAATAATATCCTAAGGAATTGTTTTTTTTTTAATTTTGGATTAATTGTTTTGGTTTGTTTTGCTGAAGCTCGCCTTAGGAGCTCATTATGATTTTTTCTTTCTTGCATGCTGCATCCGCCTGGAAGTGTTTGTTACACTTACATTAAGTTCCATTTACTATGTTTCATTTTTTATGTATGTACCGTGTAAACAAATGTTGGTGGAACAAATAAATAAATAATTAAAACATACCTTATAAATTAAATCAGCATTTTCATTGAGTGCAATGTAAATTTCTTTTGGAATATAATTAAATTACTAAAAACTATGGTCTTTATTATTTTTTTAACTTAGGTATATGTAACGGAACTTTTCAATTTGATTTTAAGCTACTTCGAACGGTCAGATTTATTCATAACAATAGAGGAATTGTTGTCTTTTGTCAGCTCCCCTGTATAATCGCAGGGCTCAGGTTTTAAGGTGTAACTGAAACTCAGCGATGATTGAGATGTAAGCCTTAAGCATCATTAGCTAAATTAACGTCTTGCGCCATAAATTTTGTATTTTTTTCATATATTATATTCATATTATCGCTAGCGACCTGCTTGCGGCGTCGCCCGCGTCAACGCGTCAGCTCTATCGTACTTTCAGCGGCCTTTTTGTTTACAATGAAATTCCTATAAAAACTAAAAAATGGGAGAAAAAGTGCCATCACGTGTATCTATATAAAATTTCATCACAATCGGTTCAGCAAATTGGGCGTGATGACGTCACAGACAGACAGATGGACTAGATGGATGGATAGTTACTTTTGCATTTATAATATTAGTATGGATTATTATAACAAACTTTAAATAGTTATCAAGGATTGATGATAATAAATTTTATTTATTTCTCCGCTCTGGTGATAAGACCAAGCGTCTCATTGAGTTGTATCACTCAACACGCAATGTCTCGGATTCGGGTTTAAAGAACGCTGTGTCTTGACAGTAGCTTTTCACTGACTTACCTGCAATGCGGGAAAACGCGTGAAGCACTAATTAAATTATAAAAAAACTATGTTTAAATTGAAAATTGTATTAAAATAGCAAATATGTCACGAAAGCGTCAAGACTAACGGCCGTATTACGGTGACTCGTCCAAAACTCGAATAATTAAATATTTTCAAAAGCAACACCGCTTCGCTCATAAATCACAGATAAACACTGGTTCCATTGTACTGGATATTTTAAATTATTCAAACTGGTTCCTTTATTTTTATAGAAGGTCGTGAGTTCGATGCTACTTAAAACATTTTTTTAAAAGTACATTCCTAATGAAATTAATACACTTATTAATGTTTGGATTTCGGGTGGAAACTGGAGAACGGAGTATCTTGACACCAGCTTCTCTCTGACTACCGGCGATGCGGGTAAAAGCGTGAAGCTACAAAAGAAAAAAAATATGATAATTACATTAAAGGCATAATTCTGCACTCATAGTTTTATAGGCATATTAAATTCTGACAGCAAAAATAAGTTAAATAAGACGTACGGCTTAGTGATCAGTGTGTTTGGACAGTTTCCTAGAGGCGGGTGTTCGAATCCGTTTTCTTTAAATGTATAACATATGTTGTTCGTATTATAATATTGCTTTAGGAACTTTAATAAAAAGCTTTTTAATTTCACAAATCCGTCGCATTCAGCATGATGGATATAGTGATCTAATATTCAAACACTCCGTTTTCCATTTTCCTTTCAAATTCTATAAAAAGCTTGGTCAGTGGCGAACCTCAACGTCACAGTTTCTCTTATTCATCGAACTTGCAACTATCCTGAATAGTCAAATGCTTTCCATTACGCTACAATAGATTAAAAAAAAGAATATTAAAATAACCTTTGTTTATAGACACTAATCTACAGAATGTTAGAAAAGAAAATTTAATTGAAAATTATTTAAATAAAAGGCATTGAACATATATCCGTAGTATGTAATAATAATAAAAAAAAAACTTTTGCTGATAAATGCGTGAAACTGTCACGATTTTTGACAATTTGATTAGTTATTAAAGCCATGTCATTTTTAGTGTATCCAATATGTTAATCCTACCAATTAATCCAATAAAAAACAAACTTCATACAAAACCTGTTACTGTTTTTGCGTGATCAAGTTATAAGTGTGCAATAAATTTTCGCGCCTCACTCTAAACTCGATGGTTGTGGGTTCGATTTCTAGTCGACGTAATGTTTATATTAAAATTTATATATTTAAGTATTTATATGTTTAATATGTTACATTTGCAAGTGATGTTACTAATTCGGTAAGCATAGAATAAGTCAATACTTTCTTTTTTTTTTACATCATTTAATTTTTTTTTACTTGCACTATCCAGTTAAGACCAGGCTCCTCTCACTAAAGGTTGTCTGGCAGTGAATGCTACCAGCAATAAGACCGCCTTTGCACACACTGTAATACACATAATATCTTGTGTACTGTTTGAGTATTGGCGTTGTGTGTAATAAAGTATTTCTATCTATCTATTTGTCAGGCGAGAAAAAAAAACAAACGTCTGGAACATCTGATGTGTAAGTCTGCCTTACAAGCCTGAAAATTACCAGTTTAACGGACGTTGTTTTAATTTTGTGTCCATCTTGGTATAGTATGTCCACATGGAAGTAGTATACCATACCAGGTGGGCCAAAAGAAATCAAATGTCAAATCTTGAAAAAGACATATTTAGAAAACGTATAAAATTTGAACGCAGCGGGATTTGAACCGTTCAACCGTTCAAGAACGGTTTTCAAGAGACACGGGTTCAAATCCCGCTGCGTTCAAATTTTTATACGTGTTCTAAATATGTTTTTTTCAATTTCCTTAGTGTGCGAATAACACTTTAAAAAAAATGTTAAAAAATATAAAAAAATGATAAAAAATGTTAAAAAATGAAAAAAAATGTTAAAAAATGTCAAATCTGTTTTTACATTTGTGAACTAGACAGATGTAGAATAAAAGTGAACAAGCCATTTAGCAATACACTCCCCAAGAACGCGGTATAATCGTGTCTATTTTTTTGCGTAACAATTCGTCTGTGTCCGGAAATTCCCGGGTCGTCCGGCGCCGACTGCGCCAACACTGCGCAGTTTGCACACCAACCTTGAAGAGTATGGGACCACACGAGACGATGATGATGATGATGTTGACGAGGATGTCGAGCTGTCGTCAGAAAGATCGACCAGACACCGTGCCTCGCAATTAGCCATCAGCCGGTCGTCCCTAAGGCGAATTTTGGTCAAAGACCTAAGCATGCTCCAAGCCATCATCGGATAACTTCTATTGGCCCATCTTGCATATATATATATATTCCACGCAAACAGAGTTGGAGGCATCGACTATTGTAATATAAATTTCTATATAGTTCTATATAAATTCTTGTACTTTGTATATTCTTTGGTTTCAAGTTCCGCCTCTTAACACGCAGTGCGTCGAATACGGGCGGAAAGCCATGACAGGTTCTCTCAGTCTGCCTTGCTTTAAGGGATAAGGCGTCAAATTAAAAAAAAGTATATATATATATATAAATAATCCATTACAATGGAAACAAACCCTTCTATAAGGGTTGAATATTATAATATAATATAAAACCGAGGTTATATTATGCTAAACAATAGCTTATTCAAGCTCAGTTATTTGCGAATATTTGCTTCATAATTCTTGGATATTAATACGCTAGTAAACGGTCTGGCGTTGGGCTAAATGGAAGTTTTTTGGACGTTATGTAAATTTGTGAAAGGTTGGATTGACAGATTCAATTCCCGGTGGAAGTACTTTTAAAGTTTAATTATTTTTTTTTATGGTTGATTATTAAAATTAACAGCACGGATTTGGATTAAAATGGTATCTAGATATTGGTATTTAGAGAAGAAACTCCTTAGCATACCAGGAGTTCAGTCAAGTGCCTGTAAATTGCGATCCAAGTGTTAAGGCTTAAGGGGTCCCTTAAAAATACGCACTAACCAAGCTCCTGTCTTTACTTAACCAAATTTGAAAATATCCTACTAATGCCACCTTCGAGAAAGAAGCTAGAAATGAACTGATAACAATTCTACACAGACTGAGATCTTTTGTAGGTTATACAGAAGATTCTCTGTTATACATCTCACGTTCAGTTCAGTTTTATTAGATAACTTAACTTGGATAAGTCCAAATATACAATATTTTTAACCTGAAGAAGAAAATATCAACTTTTTGAACAGTACACTTCGTACACAAGTTTAATCTGAAATAATGAAATTAATTTAAATAATAAACTAAAACGTGGTAAATTAACTCCTCATTATCCTGGACATCCTGTTAAGGTCAGATCAAGTACTTCTGGATCATAAATATGAAAATATTGTACTATCTAATTTGGACACATATGTAAATGGGACTGCAAAAACTTGGTCAAACGACTAGAATTTCCTTTAAATATATTTAAAGATAGAAAAATACAATGAATTTAATATAAGCATATTAAAAATATATATAATTCTGAACTCTTGTCTCACTCACATATATATATTTGGTTAAATTAGTGGATGTTTAATCAAAATTTGTTCAATTCGTATCCACACATCAAATTGTTGGTAAAAACATATGAAATCCTATAAAAAAATGAAAACAATTTAGATACAGTAGCTGTTATTTAAATATGCAATTCGTAATTGTTTTTCGTTTGTGCGTCAAATCGACTGTGATCGAACCGCCAATGGGTAATTAAGTGGAATCATTTTATTTGAAAGCCGTAGAGTTGTCAATATATAAAAATATGTATATATGAATAATAAAAAAAAGTTGATAATGTTTGTATATTATGGTGACGGGTGCCGGTTCAAGTCTTGTTTGGGTTAAAAATGTAATTCATAGTTTATTAGCTTCTAGTTATTGGTGAATTCATACATAAAATACACAATAACACAATAAACTCATATAATGATAAGATTTGTTTAGATTTACGTTTACTTCTTAATTCTTAATTATAATTAAAATTGGTACTTTCATTAGGTCTTGGGGTCATTTAGGGTCATTTAGGGTCATAATTTCTTCATTTGTCAGCTTTTACTGGCGGTATTTATAAACATAAGAGAACTTGCAACATTATTTTCAATAGCTTCCTGTTATCCGAATTATTTCAAAATTTGCACAAGTGTCCGAATCCGATGACAATATATTGTTTTATTTGACATGAATTACATTTTGTTGTCAAGGCAATTAGAATAATGAGAAACTAATATAAAACATGTTTAAAGAGTTATTCACACACTTAGGTAAGGTATAAAAATTTGAACGTAGCGGGATTCGGACCCGCGCCTCTTGGAAACCATGCGTTCTACATCCGGCTGCGTCGAAATTCTTATACGCTTATTACAACTTATATTTGTTGTTAGCATCTCTGTAGAGAGACTTTTACAAATTTCTGCTGCCCAAAGATTATTCTACGAACAATCGTTTGGCGAGAGAGAATGCTATTTATTAAATATTTTAAACACATCCGGCTGCGTTCAAATTTACGTTGCACAAAAATATTATTCAATGACAAAATGAATTTTAAACAGGTTTCTTTTAATTATACATTCAACGGAAAAGAACGTTAAATCACTACCTCAATACCTTTCTTTACTAAATAAATAAAAAAACACAATGACGTATCCACACATTTTTAATCTTGCAAATAATTTATATAGATATTAATTGAACTATCAAACCGCCGTCTGTTTACTTTGTTGGGTCAACTGCAAAAACTTGTTTAAATTTCATTTCGCTTTGCAAATGTATGTAAAATTGAACGATTTTATTATAATCATGTAAAATAATACTCTTCACGCTTTTTCCCGCATATCAGGTAGGGTCAGGTAGGGTCAAAACAAATTGTTCTCTTGTGATATGAGATGTGGAACTCCACGCGTCTCATAACCCCTTATGGGAAATAGAAATAATTTATATACAATCATTCTCCCGAATAGGAATTGTACCATAAACCAATCGCAAAGTCTTGACTCTAGTCTAATTCGAATTGCATAGAAAATGGTACAGCCAGACGCTGTCCCACTCCGAAACGATAGCATTATATTTTGAGGCTTGTATTAAATTTTACTTACTAATTGCACGTACAGTTTAGAAAGGATGAAATAGTTAGGTGAAGGTCTCGGTTGACCTTACAAACACACAGTGTAAATTGTACTTAAGGATAGCCACGTTAAAAGTATGAGGATCCCCCGGAGGATATAAAGAGGTTGAGGTACCCAAGTATGGGTATGATCGGGGTGATCCTCCTGCAAGTCATCGAGACTGCGGGTGCTGCGGAAGAAACGCCGGAGGACCCTGAAGGTGGCCCGTAATAGGCAGGCCGTCCATCGAGGCTTCGTAGTAGCATGCGCCAGGGAACCTGCGACGTGAGGGGGAGAGGGGTTCCGCTGGAGTTTAGTAGGAAGTATCGGGCTCAGCGGTGTGTCCCATAGTATCATCCGTAGGGTAGTTCTGCCTGCCTTAGGCACGGATGGATTGCGTAAACTGCAATTCCCAGAGACAAAAAAACTATGTCTGAAGAGGTTGAGGTTCATGACAGTGGACGAGGTGAAAGAAGTGTGCAGGGATATTTTACACACACACACACGCATTCACGCAAACACACACACGTAAACACACATACATATACACACACACACACACGAAGGTCCTCTCAAACTATCCGCTGAGGATATCGCGTGTAGTTAAAAAAAACCATGACACAACAATTAAAACCCACAGCTTAATTTTAAAATTCGTAAAAGATTATGAAAATTTAATCGCGTGTTAATAAACTATATGCATATAAATTAGGTCATATTGTTATGAACAAAAATCACGTTATAAGACCCTTTCCTTGAAGAACTAAAAAACTATATTTAAAGAAGTAACAATAATTTTAATTGTAGCTTTGTTTTACTTCAGCTGTCATCTCATGCATAATGGATGCTGTAGACAGAATTTAGTGACAAGTCACTACTAGTTTCGCTTTATTATAAACCCGACACTACGGGCCACCGAATACCCTGTAAACGAATACAATTTGATAATTACACTATTTTTACCGGATACCGTATACGAGTACTTTTAGTATTCGAAAATACATGTTAGAAAACTCGACGTTTGGAACACTTCTCATTAGTCTGTGGTCATAGGTAGATGAGGCCAACCACGCCAGAGAGCAAGATAGAGTCAGCTCATCCTGCAAGAATCGAGGGCACTACTCGAGTTGGCGATAGTTTTATATAATAATAATTTTATAAACTGACCATCGAATGCCACCTCAGTCTACCTGTGACCTCGGACTACTGTAAAGTGTTTAAAGTTTGTCCAAAGGTTAATGTCCTAAGACACAGTTAAATCCATTCTACGATTCTTTCTTTCTATTTTAGATACTAGAATATCTTTCCAACTCAGAGGCAATAAAACTTTGTCTAGAATTATTGCATCGCAATACAGAAAAAATGTAACTAAATATAGGTGAGCTAAAATATATACTACTAATAAATATAACCAATACAATCATTTATCTAGTTTTAATATTTTAAATTGAAACATATTTAGAAACTATATAAGAATTTTGAGCAGTAGAATGTATAACGCATGGTTTAGCGGTCGGTGCGTTTCGACGGTTTCCAAGAGGCGCGAGTTTGAATCCCACTACGTTTAAATTTTTATACGTCTTCTAAATATATTGATCTTGTTTTTTTATTTAAATGTAAGTAGGATCTACAGCTCCAGCGTCACTCTGCTAGGCGGAGATAATCTAGTCAAGACAATCCGTTTTCCGCCAGAATTCGAAACACTGCGTGCTCAGTAGCGGAACTTAACGCCCCCTTTGTTTTACCAAAAGAGGAAAATGAAAATATTTCCCCTGAGTGGGGATCGAACTTACAACCATCGTATTGACCCACTGACCATGATGGCTTCACAAACACATGATAATATAATCATCTAATCGCGTTATTATACAGAAAAGTTTTCGAAAGTCCGTCGTTCTATCATAATCAATCACTAAACTTGGTGGTCGTCCAGAAATATTATATTATTCAATATTAATGCTATGAGATTCTTAGGTTAAGTTGCGTTTTTACTTTGGCTTTACTTTTCACCAACTACCGTCAATTACCTATACAAAAATGGTTTAAAAGAAGTTACCCGTTTAGGATTATTTTCTCACTAGCTCTGATCGTGACTTCGTACGTGAAAATCTAATCTAATAGTAGCCTTAGTTATTTGTTATTGCATGAGGTATCCGCCAGTGAAATTACCGTCAAAATCGATCCAGACGTTCCAGAGATAAGTCGGTGCAAACAGACAGACAAAACCGGTTATTTTAATATTACAAACAGACAATCCAATTTTATTTATTTGTATTTAATAGATTATACTAGGCATCCTGGTAGAGATGTGAGGTTTGTTCTATGAAAATATTATATGGTCATTAGATCTGGACACAAATTTTCAAGCAAAACTGATAAGAAATAATGCGCCAAAATAGTAATGTAAGAGCTTTTTTTAAATAAGTAGCCTTTGATCAAAATAAGTCAATTAGACCTTACACCACCATATCTAGATATTGAATACACCGTGGCACAGTGGAACAGCACCCGACTAGTAAATGTTATTTGTGGGGTTCATTCCCCTTTTGGAGGAATGATTATTTATTTAAATTATTTTTATTTCTTCGTTCTGGTACAAGACACATTAGAGAGGAAAAATTTCGACTACATACTTTTACGTAACTTTAAACCTTTAAGCAGCGTAAGCAACGGAAGCTGTCAAAAGTAAAATAGTTTTCCAGTTTTTGCAATATTTTTTGTTGCTGCTCCGGTTATGTTGATAGACCTTCCTGGAGAAGGAATGGAAAATCCAACACAAAAAGATTTTTGAATTCGAACCAGTATTCTCTGAAAGGACGAAACAAACAAACTTCAACTTTATAAGTATAGAAGACCAGGCGTTCGGTGACCATGACGCGAATTCCATGATTTCCGTTCACGCAAAAACTGCTCAAAGAAGTGTTCAAAAATCCTTATTTAATTGTCCAATACCAGAGTATATAATTTCAAGGTTATTTCGTTCACACGTTACCTTCACGACAGTTTATATGCACACATATTTGGCATATCAGTTTTTGCATATGCACCAAGAATAGCATATAACTACTATACTCTATTTGGCTATAACCATATGCGGGGAACTGGCTTGCAACGGTATACAACGACTGTTTTTTTGTCGATGGCTTTATTTTAGAATAATTGACAATTTTGAAGTAGCGGGATTTGAATCTAAGAGATTAGACCATCTAAATGTTCGAGACGATTAAGCTATACGCTGTAGAGCTACGTCGATTTCTTATGCTTGTTAAAAGTTATTTTTGTTGTTACCATCTCGCTTATTTATCGCTGGTCTCGAATTCGGATGAAAAGCGGACAACGAGCCTGTCCTCTTTATCTATCCTGATATACAGGTTAAAGCGTTTATTTGAGTTAGTGATTTGAACCTCCAACCACTCCGTAAGACATGATCTAACAGATCAACATTTTGTCATACAGCTCTTTACATCTTTTTACATACATTACTCGTACATACTACAAATACTAATTTTGCAGCTTCACGCTTTTTCCCGCAAATTCATTTCTCCACTTCGGCGAAGCTCAACGCCGCGCTTAATTTTGTGCACCAGATAGAGAAATAAAAATGGACCGAATGGAAATCGAAAGCTCAACCAATAACGTTTGAAGTCAGACGCTGTTCCACTGCTCCCCAGCCTGTGGCCATCTTAAATATATTCAAATATAAATATTAAAAAATATTTAAATTACTATAGAAAAAGATTGCAATATCTGATATAAAGAAGTGACAGCTATCGTCGATCTTAAATAATTATTTTTAGAGGCAACTTTTTATTAGTCGATTACTAGTAAACCAGTAGCAGTAAAATCGATACCCACAGAGGTTTTAGTTAGAAAGAACCTCAAGTTAAGTCATTCCACTTTCCACTTCATTAAATTGACATTAGGTGTAATTAACAAAACCGAATTTGAAATTTGGCAAAAAATGTAACGAAGAAAAACTATAATTTAGACCATCTGTGGTCTGTGGTGTGGGGCTGACTGTAAACACGATTGGTTGTGGGTTCGATCCCCTCCCCAAGGATAGTTTATATTATAATGGTTTTCATTTATCAGATCTGATAATACAAAGCACAGTGTTACGTTCCGCCACTAAACACGCAATTACTAGATTTCTGGCGTAAATTGGAGAACAGAGTGTCTTGACACTAGGTTCTCTCTGACTAACCAGATATGCGGGCAAAAGCGTGATGCTGAAAAATACATAAACAAATACACTTGCAGCATATTTATAATAAACCATAGCGTCAGTGAGACGATATGGAATTTTTATGTCATTTTAAATTCGATGAGTCTAAATTATATGACAGAATCCGTCATAAATACGGATTATATTTTATACATTGTGTAAACATTTCTTTTACCATTTACGGCTATAATAGTATTGTTTGTCCATAATGGTGGAGTGGGACAGTCTCCGATTGTATACCGGATGGAACCCATATGGATTCGATTCCCATCTGGGGGAACAATTATATTATTATTTATGTTAGGACAGACAAAGTATGGTGAGTTTAGTTAATGCATTTAAAATAAGCAAACAATCGAGTGCTCTAGACTTTCTCTGTATTCCCTTCTTAAAGTTACGCGAGATGTGTTATAATAGATACTGTATAATATATGCAATGATTGTGGGTTCGATTTCCAATCAAGGGAGTGATTTTATTTAAATTATTTTTATTTCCCCGCTCTGCTAAGATATACCACGGCGTTGAGCTCCGCCACTAAGCACACAACGTCTCGTATTCGAGCATAAAATGGAAAACAGACAAACAGGCGGTCTTAACAATATATCACAATTTAAAAAAATAGACATTTTTATCAATAACTTAACTATTAAAATCCCTTATTTTGCCTAAATCGGGCTTAACATTAATTATTAAAGGCATGAGCGTAAATTTAAATCTTCGTGAAAATAAATATTACCAGTACGGTGTGACAATCTTGTAATTGCAAATAATATAATTTATATTTTTTTTGTTTTTTTACAGGACCGTCTCCCGACTCCGTTGTGAAGAATATTCGAAAAAATAAAAGGAAGAATGCGTTTACTTATGTATACAACAAAGTATAAATTTTGTTGTATACATAAGTTATAGTAATATAGTAATAGTTTAACCCGCGCCTCTTGAAAACCGTTCAAATCCCGCTGCGTTCAAATTTTTATACGTTTTCTAAATATATCTTTTCCAATTTCCTAATTGTGCGAATAACACTTAAAAAAAAAAAAAAACAATTGTTATATCGACAAGTTCATTCACAAGTAATTGCTTATAAATTTGTAAACAAAACTTTACTTTATCTGAAGACATTAAACCAAACTATAAAAAAATGTATATGCAACATTATATGAAAATTTAAATTTTTTTAAAAAAAAACAATAGTTATATGAATATTTTTTTTTTCAACTGGACAGTGCAGAATCGTTGGTTATAAAATTAGGTTTTCACTGTTCCACATTGTAGTATGAGTGTGGAGCTGGAAAGATCTAAAATAATTTAATTAAATAACTCAATTACAAGGTTTTCACATCACAGCGTCGATGTGAATTAATTAATTTACTCAAGTGTCATATTAAATGAAATATGCACAAGTTTCGTCGATGATGAATATTATTTTTAACGATTTACATATAATTATGATAACTTGTTGCATTTATCTTATTACATAAGGTCGTGGGTTCTTTTCTATTACTTTTAAAGTGAATGATAAAATAATATTGAATTTGAAGCTAGTTTCAAAACACTCCGTTCTCCTCTTTCTTCCTGAATTTGAGACGTTTCGTGTTGTGTTACGGAACTTAGAGCAGGAAAATGAAAATGTTTCATCATAAATCTTATTGTAATTTTGATGTATTTTTTTATTATTTAACATATTTGAATATTTATTATATATGGGTTATCAGTTTTTGTATCAAGATCATTATCGCAGCGAAACATTAGTTTTTATAATACAAGTATAATATTTGGAATTGCCAAATGCCTTGTGATGTTATCTTTAAATAATTACTAGCGACCCGCTCGCGGCTTCGCCCGCGTGAACTATAGCTGTTTCGTTTTATCGGCGGCCTAGAAAAAAATAAAAAAACCACCTTCACATAAAAAGGTTACCACCTATGTCACCCCAAGACACTCAAGTATCTGTATATAAAATTTAATCACAATCGGTCGAGCTGTTTGGCCGTGATGACGTCACAGACGGACAGACAGAGTTACTTTCGCATTTATAATATTATATGGTATGGAGTATGGATAGTATAAATGCTTTAAAATGTTCATGATTTACCTATCTTTCCAAGACAAAAGGACCAATATACCAATAAAAAAAAAACAACAATCATCACAAGAGCTATTAATATACTACTAGCGACACGCTCGCGGCTCCGCCTGCGTAAACCACACGACTGCCCACCCGCATTCTCACTTAAATCACAAACTTAACTTAAATATATAATTGAAATGGTTGTAACTTTTTTTATTCATGAACCGATTAAAAAGAAATAAACACTAAATGTTAATGCGAGCTTACCAAAATACAATAGTTAAAACAATGATTGCATTTGTATCGGTTAAACCGTTTTATGCGATTATAATTGTCAAACGCACGGACAAACAGATAAAAAAAAGAAAATTAAAAATAATTGTTTTGGGTTTTATTATATTTATAAATGCCACTAATAATATTCTTTTTCATAAATCTTCTATGTACAGACAGCGATCAGTTACATTTTATTACATGTATATATAAATACTTTTACCATTTCTATTCAGTGATATCGAATCTTTGACCTCCGACTTAAATTTCCAACTTTTCAACCACTTAGGTAAGGACCAAATCAAATTGTTACAAGCGTATATTAGATTTTTGTCTTGCAGAAGCGAACTATTCGCGCAATCTATAACTTAGGCTCGAAAGAAACCTTAAGGCTTATAGAAATAAATATATTGAATTGTATGTAAAGCTATATATTAATGATTTTACCGAAATCGGTGATGTACATAATATTAATACTAGAAATAGGCTTAAAATTACCGCGCCTGTAACTCCATTGTATAGAACTCGTAATTCTTTTATGGGCCAATGTGAACGCTGTTACAATAGGATCCCAGAAAACGACCGAAAATACTCTATATCACAATTTAAAAAAGTTGTGAAGAGAACAAGCCTTGGAGATGAAAGGCTCGCTCCAGCTTATTTCAAAGATATCATTGTCACTAATAAATCTGTAAACTATAGAATTAAAAAAAAAAAAAGAAAATTGAAGTCCCGCTGAGTTTCTTGCGCCGGTTCTTCTCAGGTCTGAGGCATTGACTTTAGTGAACCAGTGGTAAATTCTTTGCCGTTCAAAAAATGAAGCATGTAACTTTTTCTTTTGAATAAAAATATTTGACTTTGACTATAAGAATTTCGACATAACTAGATAGAGCGTATGGCTTAGCGGTCAAAGCGCTTGAACGAGCTGGCTTCCAAGAGCCACAGGTTCAAGTTCTGATACATTCCGGATTCTATATAGAATTTTAATACGTTTTAAATATTAATTCATAAGCCTCTAACAAAAAAAAACAAATTATTAAAACACACATTTTTATTTAAGTTGACACTAATTAAGAATATAAACGAATATATTTTAGCATTTTAATTTATTATCTTGTTGACATGATAGCCAACAATTTAAACTGTTTTTTTCTTTTTATATTAGCATATAATATATATTTAGAGTTTGCGCCGCGGACGAACAGCGTGTGGCTGTAAGCGCGATTGGTTACTGGTTCAATTCCCATTCGGGGGAATGATCCTTTGTACGATATAGCCCGGCGTTGAGTTTCGCGACTCAACATGCAATGTTGCACAATTGCAGCAAGAGAACAATAGCTCTTAGTTCAAATCTATAAAAATTAATATACACATCTAAAAGATCGTAAATTGGTATAAGTGCATAACACGCGTTGCCTTACGTAAATGTCACTTTATAAAAAGTGTATGTAAAACACATTGAACTGTACACACTACATTGCACATACTATATTGCATGTATTAATTAAATGTACAAGTTTTATCGTAAATAGTTATTATTATTACCAAATTTTATACATACTCCTTTCAAATACGAATTTCCGTGAAAAGGAAATTTAAGTCTTTTTTTTATACGCTAAAGGTTTAAAGGACGCTATTGTATTATATATACCCAACATTCACTTTTACACTTTAAAAGATATGACCTGTCTATAAACAAGAAGAAAAGCCATGGTTTAGAACTAGTAAATAAATATAAATTTCCATAACTTTACCACATGTCAGTTTAAAAGGCAGTTAATATAAAAATATGACTTGAAACTATTAGCTTAGACGTTTCAACATATTTTCCCTTAATGAAGTCTATTAATTTTATTCATTTAATGACCAAATTAGTTAGTTTAATATATGCGAGTATATTTTCATGGAGGGCCTTCCCTATATATCATTTGGCATACTTAAAGTTTACATGGAGAAGGAGTTGTAGAATATTAGAAACACATTAAATTTAAATATATTTATATATGTTACACACTATCATGTGTTTGACATAGACTTCTCTATAAATTAACACACATCGCCAAGGTTACTAGAACACTATATAATTGTGTCTTGGACAGAATTTTATTTTCTTTAACACATTTAACTGATCATCTTTTAAGTTAAAAAAGTCTTTTTTAACCATTTGAAATGATTGCCGCGTATGAATTTTAAATTAAAAATAAAGAAAATTGAAGTTATAAAAAAATAAATTTGTAACTAATAAATTTGATATATCAAAGAAACAATATATGTGAGACAGGTAAAAGGTCAATGTGGGATATGAACCCGCAACCTTGCAAGTTAATTTTAAACATCACGAACTTTAAAAGATATACATAGATAGATAAAGAAATCAATGGGAGATTGGAGATAACCTGCGAAACCAAAAAAGGATAAGGCGAGAAACTACCATATATGTTTTACCGTGAGTCAATCCTTATACAATCGCAATTACAATTGGATATCGATATATAGTTAGACCTATAGCTCTACTCTTGGAGACTAATTTAAGAAACATTTTTAATATTATTTTAAAGTGTTAATCACACACTTAGGAAATTGAAAAATATATATTTTTGAAAGAGTATAAAAATTTGAACCCGTGCCTCTTTTCAACAAATTTTAAAAATATTTAATAAAGAGCAATATCTCCCGCCAAACAATTGTTCGTAGAATAGTCTTTGGGTAGCAAAAATTTGTAAAAATCTCTCTACAGAGATGCTAACAACAAATATAAGTATAAGAATATCAACGTAGCTGGATGTAGAACGCATGACTTAGCGGTCAGAGCGCTTGAACGGTTTTCAAGAGGCGCGGCTTCGAATCAAGCTGCGTTCAAATTTTTATACGCTTTCTAAAAATATCTTTAAGAAACATGCTCAAATTTGTTTGAGATATAGTTAATCAAGTTATCACAATAGTGGACCTCTTAGACGGAAAATTCGCATATGTTGTGGATCCAAATCCTGTTTAAGGAAATATTTGTGTTTATAAATATTTTAATAATGTTTTTTAATAAATACATAAATATTTAAAAAAATGGTGAACGGAGTGATCAAACACTACATTCTTTGTAAATATCATTTATTTAAATAGACTTTTTTTACATTTTTCATATTTTATATACTAATAATGCACTAAGGACACAGTCCTTAGTTTTTGTTAAAATAAGATTCTTATTTTCATTTACGCTTTCGCTTCACGGTTTTTGCCAGGTATATGTTTTTAATATTTTACATTAAATGTTTTAACATGATTTACTATACAAAATATATCACAGTAACATAATCAATATGATTACAAATAATTGCCCCAAACGGAAATCGAACGGATCATCACAATAAGGACAACCACGGTCCATCTCGATGATATATCAGCATTTTTAAAATTAATGCTGCCAAAGCAACACTTAAGAGCTAGTAAATTTATATGTTGAATGAAAAATCATAAATTTTTCTTCGAATATAATTTAAGTCATTGAAAACAGTTTCAAAAGAGTTCGGAACATATGGATGCGAAGCTACACTCGATGTTGGACCCTATAACGTAATGGGGAGAGTTGTATATCGATATTATTGGTAATTTATGATTTATTTGGTCGTTGAAAAATAGTGTTTATCACATAGCGATAAGGTTCTCCTCACTGAAGTAATGGATCACTTATACGATAGCCATTTGCTTATAAAACTTCGAACATTACCGGTACGTTATTAGGACCGCTAAAATATTATATGGCATTTCTTTTTGTTATGTCCACGCGTATTCTGCCACGAGAATAGAACCCACAAATGTCGCGCTCACAGTTTGATCACATTCACAATCTTTTTTTTGTCCATGGCCAACGTCAGTAGAATAATAATAACGAACAAATATTTTTTTAAATGAACAAGCATAGTAAGGTAAAAATAAAACATGCCTAAATTAACGAGTGGCGTGTGACAGCGTCTAGGTGTATTCACGATGGCTGTGGTGTTGATTCTCACTCGGGGGAATAATTATATTTAAATTATTTTCTTTCCTGATAAGATAGTTATATAGTTTCGTCGCTCAACACGCAATATTTTGTATTCAGCCGATTAGTACAGAACAGAGTGTCTGGAAACTTCTCTCTGTCTCTGCTATGCGACAAAAAGTGCAATGGTGTTTTTTAAGTCGAAAAATATATAATAAGATAAGATATAACGTTATATTATAAAAAAAACATCTTAAATTATTTAAAAAAATTTTTTTTTAAATATATATATATATATATTTTAATACCATGCAACATTTTAGTCAACCAGACTCTGACTCACACGTAAATATTTACGAAGAGAGAATGCTGCTCGCCAAATGTTCTGTGACATAGAATAAAAAATATATAGACAAGACTGGTCTTAATAATATTAATATCTAAATAGTGTCTAGAACTATGACAGACATAGTCATAGGTTATGGTTATCTCTAAGTGGGCCCTGGTGACGTATAAAATATGGGTTGGCAAAGCAACGTGTATGCTGTGATATACAAAAGTGTATGTCAAACACATGGAAGTGTGCGAAATATTATTAATAATAAAAATAAAAACTATTCATTGTCTAGATCCACAAATAGAAATTAAAAACAGAAAAAAAATTAAACAAATAAAAACATGCGAAATGAAAAAAAAAACAAAAGCATATACAAAGTACAAGAATACTATATATTATATAATATAATATTGTTTTTTTAATTTAACTAATTGAACTGGCGCCCCCTCAGAATTAAATATAGTGTCAAATCCAATAAAAAAAACAGATAACTATAAATAAATAAAAGCGCTAGAAACGTCTTTTACATATATACATATGATTTCATGGTAATTGATTGGGTCAGTAAAGAGACATACCGACATTACCTTGTTTAAATTCAGTCTTGTTTCATTGCACAATCAAAGTCAACTAATGTTACAGCAGTAAAACTCCGCGGCGAGCCTTGCTGGCTCTCGCCACCTGGGTTCACGGAAGATTGGGGGATAGAGGCTAGTGGCGTACACGGACTGCCCACCTGTTTTTTTTTTTTACTTGAAATCCTTTACGGATGCCAAGGATAATCAGACGTGGTTATGTGGGACTCCGGACTGTCAGATAGGCTCACGGTGCTCCCTCACGACCG
The DNA here is from genome assembly GCA_038994665.1 of Podotricha telesiphe. Taxonomy (NCBI): domain Eukaryota; kingdom Metazoa; phylum Arthropoda; class Insecta; order Lepidoptera; family Nymphalidae; genus Podotricha; species Podotricha telesiphe. The sequence goes on along the minus strand of JAOYRR010000440.1, from coordinate 800,583 downwards.
TCATTGGCCGAGGCCACGGGAACCCCAGACTTCCGTGAACCTCGACGGTGGGAGCCAATATTGCACGTCGCGGAGTCAAGGGTGGTAGGCACCCTCGACGGCTTGCTAAGAGTAGCACGCGGGAGCAACCAGCGCGCACCTACTCGGGCCAGGTGACTAGGCGATCAGCTTCCCCAAGCTGACCACCTTCTGGCCGAGTCAGGGCGGAGGCAGAATGTTCCGACCGCGTCCCACAACCTGTCGCAAGCCACCATGGCCTTCACCACAGCCGGCAGGGAGAAGTCGTCCCCTATAGTGTTGAGACGCCCAGGCTAGGCACACTTCCAGCGTGTGCTGGGCCGTCTCCTCGAGGCAGTCGTCGCAGTGGTGGCAGCAAGCTACAGCCCACCTATGCGGAGTCCCCCATAACCTCGTCCGAGTCGCCGATCAGCTAAATTGTGAGTTAAGTTCAGTATTCCACTACATCCTCCTGCTTTATATCAGCTGACAATGAAAAGAAATATCCCGGGATCCATGTCATTTCCCTAATTGCACGTGGCCAAATTTCACTTATGCTAGTTCTTTTAATTTTCCATTGGCTATTTTCCTTGCTTCATATTTAAGGGATAGCTTGTATGGGAAATAAAGTTGTTATTTTTACTATTTTCAGTGCAATTTCGTTATATTTTTAACATTTTAAAATTTACAACAAAAATAAGTTGTAATAAGCATATAAGAATTTCGACGTAGCCGGATGTAGAACGCATGGCTTAGCGGTCAGAGCGTTTCCTAAAGGTGCAGGTTCGAATCCCGTTGAGTTAAAATTTATAAGCTTTCTAAAAATGTTTTACTTTATGATTTACTTCTATGAATATTTTCAAACTTTCTCGTCTTTTACCAAAACTAACATACGTGATTTTACTTATATATATATAATATATAGATGTGTTTCTGTTGTATATTATGAAAAATAATATTCGTCTTCGTGACGCAGTGGGGCTGCTTCTTACTGTAAACGCGATTGGTTGTGGGTTCGATTCTACTCGAATGATCATATTTAAAATATTTTCGATTCGCCGCTTTAGTACTTAAGATAAAACGCCTCGTTGAATTTCGCCACACACGCAACGTCTCAATTTTCGGGCGAAAAGTGGGAAACGGAATGACACTAGGTTTTGACACTAGGTTTTGACACTAGATTTTGACACTAGATTTCGACACTAGGTTTTGACACTAGGTTCTCTCTGACTACTCCGATATGCGAGTAAAAGCGTGAAGCTGAAATATACCTAAGCGAGGCGGTTTCTGTACTTTTAAAGTCACAATATTTTTTATAAAAAGATCGAAAGATTCTCCTTCACGTATTAATATATAGTATAATTTCAACATCTTTTTATATGATTCTACAAGATTTGAACCCCAGATTCCAGTAACCATCTAATTTAGCAATATATGTATATAGCTACTTCATAAGTATTTCATTATCCATATGAAATTCTTTTTTTATTTTCTAAACTTCAAATTCATTCACAAATATTGTCTACACGAATGAATTTGAATAATTTAGAATTAAATATACATAAACAATCTATATACATAAATATGACAAAAACAGCTGTAAGTTTGTTTATTATTTTATTTAAAGGAATCGACTGGGGTGCTCCGTGCATCGATCGCATCCGTCTCACTACAATACTGGCAACACTAAAATAGTTCAGTAATTTTTAAGTATTTATATGAATTTTCTCATTCAAATTTCATCAATGTCATTTATATATATATATATATATATATATATAAATTGAATAAAGAAAATATGTTTTTAGCAAGTCGTTGTATTATTTATTTTTATATATTTCATAGATTTCTCCTTAATACGATTTAAATTAATACAACCGTTCCTGAATACTTTCCGCCCATTCGTAACTATGTTGAGTGGCGGAGCTTTGCCTATATAAATAATCTTAAGCATAATCTTTCCTTCGAGGAGGATACGAACTCACAACCAATCGCAGTTATAGTTCAACGTTTCTGTTTCACTGCGCCAAGACGGTCTCCTAATTTAAAAGTAACATAATATATTTGCTTTTATTAAGAAATTTAAATTTTAGTGGCACATAGTGACTGGCCATTCAAGAAGTTTTCAGTAAGGATGAGTTACTTGTTTTTTTTTTATTTTTACATTTTTAAAGTGTTGTTCACATATTCAAGATATTATGAAAAACATTTTTAGAAAACGTTTAATGTGACGGGATTTGAACCCGCGCGTCTTGGATAGCGTCCAAGCGCTTTGACCGCTAAGCAATACGTTTTACATCCGGCTTTCCAAGAGTCTTATGCGCTAATTACAGCTTATTTTTGAAGTTTCCATCTCTGTAGAGACATTTTAACAAATTTCTGCTGCCCAAAGATTATTTCTGCGAACAATCGTTTGGCAAGAGAGGAAGCTACTTATTAAACAATTTTAATATTTTCAAAGTGTTATTTACACACTGAGGATATTATGGAAACTGTTTTTAGAAAACGTAAGACAATTTTAACGTAACTAGATTTGAACCCACGCCCCTCGGAATATTTCCAAGAGCTCTGACCGCTAAGCCTTAATAAAAAAATCTATTATATATATTAAAGTGTTTTCAGATATTCTTTTCAACACACTCATATCATTTCACCTTTAGATCTAACCCTTAAGCGTTTGTATAGAATTTGTAAAGATTACTTTTAAGAAGTTTACTAATAAATTGTGTGTATCAATCGAGTCTTGTTAATGGTTACAAGTTCGATTATACCCAAATCCACAAATTTCTTATATAGAATTAAAATCGTAAATTCATTGTTTTACGCATTAAATATGGATCCGGAATAAGTGCAAATTTTCAAGAAAATAGGACATTAAGAATTGGGTCAAAATAGCATTGCAAGAAATTCTTACAGATACACGTGGTGAAGCTAATAAAATTCTAAATTAACAAAAAAAGGCAGCAATCGTAGCTCTGTGGGACGTCGACACGTTCTAGTGACAAAACAAAACGCGGTGTTGATTTCTGCCACTCAACACGCAAATTTGGGCGGAAACTGGAGAACGGAGTGCCCTGCCACTAGTTTCCCTTTGACCTCCCTGCTATGAAGAAAAACGGGAAACCTGTAAAAAAAATGAAACAATCCTATCTATACATTCGTTACTCCCTGTCATAAAATACATTACCTACAAATTAACGCCTTTAACTGCTTCAAGTCCCGTGCTAGGCAAACAATTAAACACATGGCCGCTTTTGCCGACCGTCGTTTATGTCTTGAATCATTTAAAACATTGATTTTGATTTGTTACAATATAATTTAGGCCATGGTGGCGCAGTGGGACAAGATTGGTGCACAAGCGATGGTTCTAAGTTGAATATCCACTTACAGAAATGGTCTGGCTAAGCTTTGGTAAGGCAAAGCTTCTTTGAAATGTGTGAAAAGTGGAGAACGGAGGGAGTGTCTTGACACTTTTTTGACATTTTTTTTAGTGTGTTTTTTACAGAAAACAACAGTAAAGCTGTAAAAAGAGCAATTAGTGTGTCAGTGTTATCTCTTTTGTTTCTGTAACAGGGTTCAAGTCCCGTGCTTAAAGCTATAAAATTTTGTTGATTTGAGTTAATTTCGTCGATCATTATCGTATGAATTTCAATTACAATTCAATTTTTAAATATACTGTTGATGTTTCGTATACGATTCCGTAAACGTGGAGAAATAATAAAAAAATATTATATTAGTGTTTTTCAAAAGGCCATTATGGCGCAGTAGTTGTGGGTTCGATTCCCACGCAGGAAATTTATTATATATTTTTACACGCAATTTCTCGATTTAGAGCGGAGTATGGAGTGTATTGACGCTAGGTTCTCTCTGACTACCCTGCTATGCGGGCAAAAGAGTGACACCTTCACGCTTTACCGCCTATCTGTCATATACCTATTTTATGCATATAATAAAAAAAACTAAAACAAAAGAACAGTTAGTGGCTTTATTTAGAAAACGTATAAAAAATTTGAACGCAGCGGGATTTGAACCCGCCCCTCTTTAAAACCGTTCAAGAAACTTGATCCCGCTGTGTTCAAAATTTTTATACGTTTTCTAAATATGGCTTTTTCAATTTTCTTAGTGTGGGAATAACACTTTAAAAAATGTTAACAAAATATAAGTTAGTGGCTTGTTACTATGTTTTTATTTTCGTACATTTTTTTTCTTGGTTTACCTATTTATCAATGTAAGTTTTGCCTTACCAAGTGGAAAATTGAAAATAATTTGAATATAACCAATGATTCCACCGAGTGGGAATTGAACTCATAACCATCTCGTATATACTAAAAAACAGTAATAATAAATGCCTTTTTTATTTGATACTTTAAACATTTCAGGTACGGTACAATGTTTAAAAATATTTCCATTTTAATTAAGATTGACACTCAACGGCGACCGTTTCCTTAGATTTTTTTATGTTTATTATCTTTTTATTGATATATCTGTAATAAACAGTAATAAAATCGCGTATTTACCTTTTTTGCGTATCTCTTAGCTCTTGCAAGAGGAAATTTTTGGTATTAATAAGTTGGGGCCATCGTGACTCAGTGTGGCAGCGTTTGACTGGTATACGCGACGGTTCTGGATTCGAGTCCCACTCGAAGAATGTATATATTTAACTTATATTAAGTTCTCCGCTCTTATACTAAAAACCCAACTTTAGCGATAAGGCGATAGGCGACCTATTGTACACAATACCAGTATTCTTGTACTTTGTATATTCTTTTGTTTTTCATTTCGCATGTTTTTACCCGCGACGGTACGAATACGGTATATGCGTTTAGAGTGAGAGCTTGTTAGTTTGTGCAAACCAATTTTGCCATTCATCTCCAAAATTACTAGTCCTATTTTGATGCAGTGATCTTAGATATGTGTAAACTTTGTCTGAATTGATATTGAAAACGACATAAGTTCTCGAGCGTTTGCTCGAAAAAGGACAAGGAAAGGTTATGTTTGACTCCTCGTATAGTTACAAATTTAAAAAAGACATATTCAGAAAACGTATAAAATTTTTAACGCAGCGGTATTTGAACCCGCGCCTCTCGAAAACCCGTGGTTTTTCAATTTCCTAAGTGTTCTTTTACTCGATTACACAAAGTTACGCCCACGAGATATCCCGAAGACCCCATTATAATGGATGCGTCTCCGATACAAAGACTTCATTATAACATTTAACCTTTAACATAAATTGAATAACGCTTTTTTATAAAAAATTACATTAAGTAAATAAGTAATAAAAATATAAATTCTTTATTGGAACTTAAGAACATTTTTTATCATTTTTTAAAGTGTTCATCGCACACTTAGGAAATTGAAAAAGACATCTTTTTATACGTTTTCTAAATATATCTTTATATTATAGATATATATATATATATATATATATATATATATATATATTTGTGTGTGGATGTGTGTGTGTATATGTACATATAAGGTCGTGTAAGAACTCACAAATAAGGTCGTTTACAGATGCCAGTGACAAATAAACAATTACTAGTTTTATAAGTGTTCAGCTATGAAATATACTAAATATAAGATTACTAAAAATAAAAACTTGCTCAGTTACCATTTGGACTAAGCGACATATTAACGTATGCAATAAATGAATAATTTTAAAAACCTGTAAAAGCCATTCGGCTGTCTGTAGTGTCTGATTGTCTAAAAAATAAATAAGAAAAAGAATATTTCAGAATTGTCATCAGTAATGGCGAACGGCGTCATGGTATAGGTCTGAGAATGTCTGATCTGAGGTCTGGTCTGAGGACAGAAAGGTCTGGAAACTGAAACTATAACTGTAACAGTAAATGAAACCGAAACCGAAACAGAAACTGGACAGGTCCAGTTATCAATATTACAAATATTAACATAAATTTTGTCGATAAAGTCATAAAAGGAGTACCAGTTATCAGAACTGTGCCTCCTCAATTTATTTTGCCAAAGTACTACTTATATATAGTGTGGTTTAAATTTTAGGGGATACGCTGAGCCTGAACCTGATTTAGCAACACGAAAGACCTACGAGGAAATATGTTGAAATTTGAAATATTGATGGCAGCCCCCAACGGATCCGTCCCAGTCGTGGTTTACATAAACTCTTTTAGTCGTGGGTTTGTTTCTTTTTTCAATAACAATTTGACCGTCGTGAGTTTATTTCAAAATTCTTAATTTTGCTTCTTTTCCGTCAGAGAAAACTTAATTCTCAACTTTTCAAAATGTTTAGTATAGGAATGGAACACCGCGCTTCTTCTGAAAGTAATTAAAATTAACCTTATTGGAACTTGAACCCATAACAACTGTACTATTGGTATGACAGGTATAAGTAAAAATTAATGACCAAGGTAGTCAGTTCAAATTTCAAATCGTAATTAAGCTACAAATAATTAAAGTGATGTTTCTATTCCATTGATTGATGACCGACAGACGGACAAACTATTGTGTTTTGTGTTGTATATAATTATCTGTATGCATTCCTTTTTAACAAGGCTAATAGAGCATAGAACTGAGGTAGCAGGTTCGACATAAGGTTGAATTAAAATATATGTACCTCATACCTTATATTTTTTGTTTAATACTTTTATCTATGTATATAGCTGTCTTAGAAAGAATTTATTTTCCCTTTTCTTGCCAATTGATAACAATATTGTGTCTAAATAGCATAAACTCTATGCCCTTCAATAGAAAACGCATAAAACTTTGAACGTAGCGGGATTCGAACCAGCGCCTCTTGGAAATGGTCTAAGCGCTCTGACACAAAGCCATACGTTCTATACAGCTTAAGATCAATCTAAGGCAAGAGAAAATCCCATGAATTAATATTTTTAAACAGTAACAGTAGTGTCACACATAGTATATGAAAAGCCTATTTAGAAAACGTATAAAAATTTGTTCGCAGCGGGATTCGAACCCGCGCCTCTTGGAAGCCGTCTAAGTGCTCTGAACGCTTAGCCAGACATTCTATATCAACCAACCAGTTTGTAATGCTTATAATATTTTTACTCGTATGCAAATTTTGAAGCAAACACGGACTGCATGAAATAGGTCATAATCGGTTATAGGTGTTCATTTTTAAATTTAAAAAAAAAATCGTTTTGCTTAGTCTACAGAGTGGAAATCGAATCCACAACCAATCGCGAAATAAACGCATGTTAAAATTAAGATATTTTTATTATAATATATTAATTTGAACACATACATATATATACATATGTATATTAAAAAGCAATAAAATTTTATTTCAATAATGGAACATGTCAAAATAGTGAGTGTATCATCACTTTGGGTTCTTTAAAAGAGCATAAAAAATTAAAACATTAAATGCAGTATGTCTGTACCAATTAACGCCTTACAAAGTTAGGTGCCTTTTGTGAGCACAGTTGACGATTGGTACGTTATATTTGGGGGTTCTTTATAAGTATTTTTTTGATGACAATATAAATAATATTAAGGTTATTTTGGCACAGTGGCACAGCGTCTAACTGTAAGTACGATTGGTTGTGAGTTCGATTCCCACTCGGGGAATGGATAGATATAAAATATTTTTTTTCTCCGCTCTGGTATCTAAGACAAAGCGCATTACATATATATATATATATATCATAGTCAGTAGGCCGGCCAGTCGTCGTGGAGATTCTTAGGGGAGGCCTATGTCCAGCAGAGGGCGTCGATAGACTGAAAGAGAGAGAGATACATATAGATACCATTATATATATATATATATATATATATATATATTGGTATGTCGCATAAATTTCAAAAGAGTTATGTTTAAGTAGAATTTCTTAGAGTTATTAAAATAATATGTGATATGAAACATACGTCCGAGAACAAAGGAGTAAAAAAAAAATTAAAAGGATATTTTAATCACTATCTGGCTATTGGAATAAAAAGACACAATAAATACATATAATAAAAATCTTATTGAATGCTGTCTGTACATGTAAGATAAATAAAAAATAAAGTCAATATAATACAACCCAAAATAATAATTTTTATCTTTGTCTGTTTGTCTCTACGTTTGTGCACGCTAATCTCAGATGCGACTAAACAGATTTCAATGCAGTTTTGACTATTGTATTTCGGTAAGCTACCCGTAACATTGCTTATATCATTTCAATCGTTTCAATAAATAAAGAAGTTACATTTTAAAGTAAAGTAAAGTTTCTGATTTTTAAGTGGAAACGCGGGTGGACGATAAAACGGATTGTTATAGTCTTGTACTTTAAGCAGGTGAAGCCAAGAGCGAGTCTCTAGTACCTAATTATTATTACAAAATGGACGCGTGACTTTACTTGTATATATACCACTCAGGAAAAAAAACAAAAGGTTATATTTAATTATTTTATTTCACAAATTTATTGCTAAAAAAAGAAAAAATACAGATCGGAATAAAGTATTACTGCGTTTCCTTACATATCCATAAAATGCATGGCATTCGTGAATGTATTTAAAATATGCAAATAAACACAAGGCAGGGCTAGCTAGGTCCTAACCTAATGTCGAAACACTCCATTCTCCACTTCAAATTAGAACGGGAAACTGAAAATATTTTAAACATAATGACTCGCATTAGTGTATTTAATGGTATTGAACCCACAACCATCGAGTTCACAGTAACCGCTGTCCCACTGCGCCACAATGGCCTCACAATATATAAACAAATACATATATATTTCAAAAGAATTCTCAGTTCTAAAACACACCTTTGTTGAAGCTTTTTTATAAATTAAGCTTTTCACGCTTTTAAAGCTCAGATCCATTCGAAAAGGTTGCGAGAACTCGCTTCTTGACCACGCCCTCTAGACGTCACAGACGAGTTTTTATATAGAGATGGTAAACGTGTGAAGTTATTAGATTAGGCCATCGTGGCGTGGGACAGCGTCTATCGATCAACGATCGTCATTCAGAGGAATTATTATATTTAAATTATTTTTATTTCTCGAATCTGGCAACAAAATGCTGGAATGTGGAGAACGGTGTGTCTGGTCACTAGGTCGCTCTCACTACTCAAATATGTTGGCAGAAAAAAACGTGAAACGGAAAGATATATATAGAGTAGTCAATATGGCTTGCAGACAATATTTTTTTACAAGGTCTTGTTACTTTTGAGGTTATATTATTATATATACGGCTTTTTAAGTCTTATAAAATTCCTTTAAAAAATTTAACCTAGTAATATTTAAATTCTTGGGCATTGGGTATCGCTTAAGCAGTTAAGCTATATATATAACTGTACACTCAATGTTAGTGTCTTCAGTCACTTTACACTCTAGTAAGTAGGGACAGTTTGGCTGCCAGTCTCGAATTCGGCCAGAAAGAGGAGAACGGAGTGTCCTGTCAATAGGTTCTTTATATGAAAGCGTAAAGTTAGTTTTTTTTGTTCGGAGACATTTGACTTTACCTAATCTAATAAAAAACAAAATATATTTCCTACTGAAGTCACTTCTACGATCACTTCTAATCTGTACACGAATAAATCGATTGCTGTTTTGCAATAGCCTTTTTATTTATGTCTTGTATGAAACTTTCAATGGATGTATACATTTTTAATATTTTTTTTAAATTATACATACACCTATAGCAGTTCTAGCAGGTTCAATTATTTTTTCAACACCGCTATAGTGCAAATGTGTCATGTCATAAATGAAGACATAACAGTTGTGAATTCAAAGTCTACTAATTTAAAAAAGAATGGCTTCACGCTTTCATCCACATAACAAGGCAGAGGGAACATAAAGTCTAGACTCTCAGCTTTAATCGAAAAGAATCTCTATAGTAAGAAATATATAGTTTTTTAGTCTATGAGAGCTGTTGGACAGCTTGTGATTGTATAAGTATAGCGTTGAAGCTTAATTTCCAGCCTCCGTTCTCATTAGAAAAAGCGCGGCGTTTAGTTCCGAATGTGAATATGCAATATGTTTAAAATGAAAAAAAAATTAACAATCGAATATAGTAGTATCACTCGACTCTCTTTCCACTATATTAAGCGAAAAATATTTTTTCACACACTAAGCAAATTGAAAAAGCTATATTCAGGAAAACGTATAAAAATTTTAACGCAGCGGGAATTGAAGCCGCGCCTCTTGAGGTTTTCAAGATAAAAAAAATTATATATTTAATAAATAGCATTCTCTCTTGCCAATCGATTGTTCCTAGAATAATCTTTGGGTAGCAGAAATTTGTACAAATCTCTCTACAGAGATGCTAACAACAAATATAAGTTGTAATAAGCGTATAAGAATTTCGAAGCAGCTGGATGTAGAACACATGGCTTAGCGATGAGAGCGCTTGAACGGTTTTCAAGAGGCGCGGGTTCAAATCTCGCTGTGCTGTCTTTTTTTTAAAACATTGTGTATTGAGTGGTGGAACTCAACATCGCGCTTTGTCTCCTTGCCAGAGCGGAAAAATGAAAATATTTTAAATATAATAATTCCCCTGAGAGGGAATCGAACCCACAATCGTCACGTTTACGATGGTCTCTGACTGTACACTTTGAATTTTACGTTATTGTATATTATCAGTCTCTCCATTGGGGAAATTGTCAAATGGGTTACCAAATAATTATATGAATAAGTACATTTTCTCCACACATTTCGCATAATTTACAACACGTATAAATTTTCATTGCCATATTGTACTATCGTCAAGGCAATTCGCTTTGACTGTTTCAAATTAGGAACCAAGACAAAGGTCGGTAAAAATAACACTGGCATGGCGTTAATATTTAAAACGTAATAAATTATGAAGCGGTCGTGGTCCAGTGGTATAAGGTCTGATTGTCGCGCTGGTTATGGGTTAGATACCCTCTGGACGAAATGATTGTATAGCTATTTATTTTATTACTTTAGCTTTACACTTTGTATCGCATAGTAGTCTGAAAGAACCTAGTGTCAAAACACTCAGAACACTTTTCTTTCGAATTCGAGATATTGTGGGAGTGGCGCCGCGCTTTGTCTTGTCCGCCATTATGATCGTTCCACTGAGTGGGAATCGAACCCACGACAAATTGTGACTGTCTGATTCAGTCACTGTCTGATTGTTTATCCATACTAATATTATAATGCCTGTCTGTCTGTGACGCTTTCATGGCTAAATCATCGGCTCGATTTGGATGAAATGGTCTGTAAAGGTGGCATGAGCGGAGGCAGTATAGATATACGTGTGGTTATGCTCAGGAGGGAGTTGCTCCCTATATATAAAAAAATACTGTGCGTTCAGTACATAATTTTTTTCTGTAATTTGGTTATTGTACCTCCTTATTTGGTTTTTAATATTTATTTGAAAATTTAAATTCAGTCTTTTTATTATCCTATTAGTAAATTTTAGTACATCGACGATCTTAAAAGTTAGTTCTTAAGTAAAAAAACAGTAAAAATTTTGTCTCTGTACATTGTATGTAATTACGAAAAAAGCTAATTTAGAGGGATGTAAAAACAGTAATAAAATATGAATATATGATTTTTTAAATTTTTGTCTGTCTGTTTGTCCAATTGTACGTAGTTACTGGACCGGATTGATTATAACTTTTTTTGTTATATTCTTTTAAAGTCTGGTCAGCCTTAAAAATCGAAAAATCGAATGGCCTGTGTAACACCTGATGTAGACCATAATGGACCAGCTGAACGCCATTTCCTTAAGAAATAAGGCATTGTCCATTGACACATGAAAATTAAAGGTCTAGAACATCTTATGAAAAACCATATAGGCTCAGTTAAACTATAACAAATAATAGCATTGGCCGTGGGTGTATAAAAGTCTAAGATATATTTAACGTAATAGGCATTGAAAAAGACATATTTAGAAAACGTATATAAACTTAAATGCAGCGGTTTCAATTCCCGCTGCGTTCAATTCGATTCTTATACGTTTTCTAAAACTGTCTTTTTCAATTTCCTAAGTGTGCGAATAACACTTTAAAAAAATGTAAAAATGTGGTAGGCATATTCCATTGTTATATAACAACTAAATATACGGATAATCTGACGAAGCACCATAATAGACTAGCTAAACTATAAGAAATAAGTCAATGCCGCATTAGTAAGGAAGGGCAGAAGCGGGGGCCTGAGCGGGAGTGGGATCCAAAGCTTGAGCTAAAGCGGGAGAGAGGGCGTCAGCGGGAGCGGGAGTAGAAGCGGGAGCGGGAGCGGAAACCAAATTGTGAGCGGGAGCTTAAACGGAAGTGTATGGGGGAGTGGGAACGAAAGCAGGAGCGGGCGCCCATCGTGGCACAGTGGAACCTCTAACTGTAAACGGGCTTGGTTTAAAGTTTCCACTTCTAGAAATTATTATAACTAAATTACTTTCATTGTTCCGATCTGGTACGAAGACTCGGTTTCAGGCGGCAAGTTGAGAACGGAGTCTTTTGATCCAGGTGCTCTCTGACTACCCCCCTATATTATATTTCCACTATTTCAATAAAAACTTGTTAAAACCAAAACTATCAAAATTAAAAAAGAACAAATAAAATTCAAATAAGAAAAAGAACAGTAATAACGCAAAAGCAAAACCCAATCAGCCTACAAAAGGCGTAACCATCATAAAAGCATTTATTTTTATTACACATCACTATAGAATTCTATACTATACTACACTATACTATACTTTCAACAATTAATCAAAGTATGGAAAAAAGGCCTAAGAAGTTTTGCATCCATCGACGGACCTCCTTTCAGCGGGTGTCAGAACGACACTTGATTTATGATTTCCATTGTAGCCAATACTTGTTCGTTACTGTACCCATTTATGCCGCTAATGACATTCGAAGATATCTAAAACGGTACTTAAGAGTTAAAATTTTTTAAGTTTAATGGTATATTAAGATAAATTTATATATTAAAACGTGAAGAAATAACTTTCGACCGTTTTCAACAAAGAATATGCGAACGAAATAAGAAATTCACCATAGTTAGAGTTTATGTGAAGAAGAAATGAAGGAAGCCAGTATTTTTTTTTATAATAATGAATTAGAAACACATAAATTAAACATTACACACACACACTTTTAACATTCTTTTTAAAGTGTTATTCACACACTTAGGAAATAGAAAAACGCATGTGTACGCAAATGTAGAACGCATGGCTTAGCGGCCAGAGCGCTTTGAAGAAATGAAGAAAATCCCAAGTGGGAATCGAACCCACAACCATCGTTTGCCTCCACAATGGCCTCATATACGTATAGGTGCCTATATTATAACAACAATTACTCCCGAAATATCGGTCAATGGAATCGAACACGTAATTATAGAATACTAGCTGTGCCCGCGACTTTGTCCGCGTGGAGATCTTACATCAGCATTTTGCCAGTGAAAGCCCCGTCAAAATTGGTGTACCGTTCTAGAGATTAGCCGGAACAAACAGACTGACAGACACAAAATACATATGTAGCGTGTATACGAGTACATATGCATTTAGCATATATATACCATCATATTAATTTATTGACTACAATTTTGGTCAATTCACGTAATGTCTTTATAACTTGTAGCCTATGTGTTATTCTGATGTATACGCTATATTATTGTAAAGTTTCATTAAAATCCATAAAGTAGTTTTTACGTGAAAGAGTATCAAACATCCTTACAAACTTTCGTGTTTATAATATTAGTAGGATATTGATCTTACTCAACTCGCAATATCTCCAGATTGGCTCGAAAATGGAAAACTGTCCATTTTTCATGCTTTCAAAAATGTGTTAAACTATTTAAAAAATAATCCTTTTCAAAGCGAAGTCGGGTTAAAACGCTAGTTACATGTACTAAGCGTGAGGTAATATAACTTCTTTTTTATTTCCATCCAATACTGGCCTTTGACCGGAAAACAATTATTCATTATTCACTAATTGCATTATGAAATTTGTCGATTTGTGTTATAAATGAATACACATCTTATTATTCTAAAAGTTCTTGTTAAATTCTATAAAAATTTAATAGAATTAAATATGTTTAATTTTTTTTTAAGTATTTTTTTAAACTTAGAATTTTAAAAACACTTTTAGAAAAATTTGATAGTAGCGGGTTTCGAACCCGCGCGTCTATCAGTACTATATATGAAGCCGAACCTGGGGCCTAGGTCAGTTTTGAAGGAGAAGTATTGCCTTGTTCTGTCGATGACATCCAGCCTCTTCAAAACCAACTTAGCCTTGCTTTCCATATGATTGCAATACTGGCAGACACTGGAAGCTTTAAGGCAATATACTGATACTGGGAACTGATATATAAAATATAAGGTATAAAATCAAAAAATTGCCAATTTTTTTAATGCCGTGTGTGAAATGTATTATAAAACTACATCTTTCAAATTTTATGTATTAAACACTTTGCAAGAGAATATTATGTAGTATATGAACTTTAGAAAAATATCTAACTCTATCTAAAAAATAAAAAAACTTAACAAATATACTATACAAATAATCGTCTAAGTGAGACCTGAATTCGCAATCATCACGTTCATTCAGGCATATCGAAATGGCGCCGCAATTGCGTCCAAATTTATTATTTATTTTATATCACATCGAATATTGTATTAAATAGGCCATTGTGGCGCAGTGAGGCAGCGAATGATTGTCATGGGTTCGATCCGTACTCGGGTCAAATGATTATATTGAAATTGTTTCTTTTTCCCCGCACTGGTAACAGAAATGGCAATGTTGAGTTTCACTCAATACGAAATATTTCAAATTCGGGCAGTGCATGAGGCCGGAGTGTTTTGCTACAAACAAAGTTGTAATAAGCATATAATAATCTCGACGCCGGGTGTAGAACACATGGCTTAGCTGTCAAAGCGCTGGGACGGTTGTCAAGAGACGCGGGTTCGAAACCCGCTGTGTTCATGTTTTTATAACTTTTCTAAATATATTTTTTCATACACTAAGTTGGGAATAACACTTAAAAAGTAATAATATATTTTAATAAATGGTAATAATATATTCTCTCTTGCCAAATAATTATTCGTAGAAATAATCTTTGAGTAGCAGAAATATGTAAAAATCCCTATGTAGAGATGCAAACAACAAAAATAAATTGTAATAAGTATAAAAATTTCGACGCAGCCGGATCTAGAACACATGGCTGAGCGATGAGAGCGCTTGGACGGTTCCAAGAGAAGTGGGCTCAAATCCCGCTGCGTTCAAATTTCTAAACGTTTTCTAAAAATGTTTTTATATAACAGTAGTTAAAAACATATAACAATTTTGAGACAGAGAGAGAGAGATCTATAATAAAGAGAATTCTACCACTTAATTAATGTTTTAAGCCAATAAAATTGTAAACTCATTCGTTATATAAAAATAAAATCCCAACAGTAACTGTTAAACTTTAATTATATCGTAATTTTTACGGCCCTATATAATTATGTCATCAAATAAATTTGCGTTTCTTTGGCATTTTTACGGCTATTTCATTGCTTCAACGTGACAAAATCAATCACATAAAATACAATTTGGTTAAGTACGAATATTTAATAGTCAAAGTGTTCCGTATGGTTCTATGAAGTATGTGAGCTTTTTGTGTTTGACAATGGCAGTTCAATGTATCTCTATACATTTAATAAAAACGTAACTGACAGCTGTCTCTACATGGAATATATATAACACAAATATTATTAGGGGCATTTGTCAATATAATGAAGCCCAAAATAATTATTTTTAATTTTCTTTTCTGTTTGTCTGTGCATTTGTGCAGGCTAATCTCATAAACGACTAAACTAATTCAAATGTGATTTAAACTATTATGTTAAAGTAAGATTTCCTTAACATTTAGTGTTTATTTCATTTCAATTGGCTCATAAATAAAAAAGTTACAACCATTTATATTATAAATTTCAGCAAAGTTTGTGATATAAGTGAGAACGCGGGCGGGCGTAAAACAAAAGTTTAGTTATGTAGCTTACGCAGGCGAAGCCGCGAGCGGGGCAATGTTTATATTTAAATTATTTTCATTTTTCCTCTCTGATAGTCTCGAATTCTGGCGGAAATTCTCTCTGATTACCCATTTGCTATGCGGGAAAAACCGTAAGCCAAAAAAAATTAAAAAATCGTATATGTCAGTGGAATTTTACTTTTTTTCAGCTTCACGCCGTTTCCTGCATATCAGTTAGTAAGTAAGAAACTAGTGTAAAGAACTCCATTCTCCGTTTTCCACTCGGAATCGGGCTTCGACTTTTGGTGTGGTTGGTGGTGGAACTGAACATTGCTTATTCTTTTACTAGACTAGAGAAATAATACACTTATATATCATCATTCCTCAAGTGAGGATTGCACCCACAACGACCCACGTTTACAGTTACACTGTCCCACTGCACCACTATGGGGTCAATTATACAGTATTATATAGCATATAAAGGTGTTTAAAACTTCATTGCCCAACACCTAATATCTTTAAATCTTTAGAGTTTTATGGTAAAACTTGTATTATCGGTAATATAAAAAATCATGAATATGCATATATACATATATACATACATACATAAAATTTCCAATGCCATGGTGCATTTAGGACTGACTATATGAGTTTTGTTGTGGGTTCGAATTTCACTTAGAGGAGTTGTTGTTGATAAAATATTCAATCCTACTAATATTATAAGCGCGAAATTTTGTAAGGATGTTTGTTACTCTTTCACGTAAAAACTACTAGAATGGATTTTAATGAAACTTTACAATAATATAGCTTATACATCAGAATAACACATAGGCTACAAGTTATAAAGACATTGTGTGAATTTACCAAAATATCAAGTAAGTATCTTATTTTCAAGCCATTAAAGCCAAAATAGGGAACCACAGTAGTCAATAAATTAATATTATGGTATATATATGCTAAATGCATATGTATACACGCTACATATACCAGAATATTATTTTTGTGTCTGTCAGTCTGTTAGTTCCGGCTAATCTCTAGAACGGCTACACCGATTTTGACGGGGCTTTCACTGGCAAATAGCTGATGTAAGATCTCCACGCGGACAAAGTCGCGGGCACAGCTAGTAATATATATTTTTAGTTTTGTTTAAATATGTTTTATTGAATTCGCTGCGGACATATACGAGTATACAGTGAAAAAAGCAATTTGAAAGTTTCTTAGATTGCAATTTTGTTATTATTTAATGGAAATTAACAAAAGTTTCTAAATGCTTAAGCAAAATCAAATAGGCCACAACAAGTACTTTTGAAAACTTAATTAAAATAAAATGTCAGTTTTGTCAGTCATACTGTTAATTTTACAATAACTTCATATATATCACTAGCCTCCCGAATGAGCATCGACATTCTTGGATATAATAATATACTTTCTTCAATAATAGATACTGGCTCAAGGCGAAAATGTATTATAGACATTACTTACTAAGGACCCAAAACCTATTCCTAATCTGTCAGAAATGACAAAAGTTTTTCTAGTACTAGAAAGAATAGAGAGACTGCTTATTGAGATATCAGAGAAATTGTCAAATAGTAGATACTTTTTTTGTGTTTGGGGCATCAAGTGTTTATCTGAGATGTTTTATTACTTTGCGAATACTTTAATAGGAACCTTCGAACCGCTCGTTTGTTGCATATGTACCGTTCAGTCGATATGGACCGAAGCTATTGATAATAATTACATTTTTTTTATAACACTTGGACGCTCGACGTATATAATCTGCTAAATATAATAATTAATTCCACGAGGCCGTCGTGGCGCAGTGGGACATTGTGTGAATGCAAATAATGGTTATGGGTTCGATCTCAGTGAAATTAGATAGCGCAGCTATAAGTTCCACCACTCAAATTCGAGAAAAGTGGAAAACGGCTCACTCTTTATTTGTATAAGTGTACTGTGAAAAATAGAACGTCAACAAAACTTTTAGCTTAATTTTACAAAAATATCTAGAACTCCATTAATATATGTACTAATATTAAAAATGTAAAAGTTGCTGTGTCAGAGACTCTAACCGCTGAACCAATTGTGATGAAATTTTGTAATGATTCTTGAGGGTCTTAAAATGAACATAGGCACTTTTCTGTTAAATTTTTTTTTAGATTTTTCAAGAATTTCAATGTTATACTTAATGGCCCACGAAAATACACTATAGCTATTATTCACGCAGGCGGAGCCGTAAGCGGGTCGCTAGTTTATATTAAAGAAATCTCAACCGTGTGTCTCGATTTGACATTTGTGTAACTGTCAATGTCATAGTGACATACACATTTCTAAGGCACCTCGTAAATTATGGGACAACGGGTATATCTATTAATAAATATGTATAGAGAATCCGAGAAAAGAAGGGTTGTAATCCTATTCGCGAATAGGATTACAACCCGCGACCATTACGTTCAAATTCAATTTTATTTTTTTTTAAAAACATCATCATTATGTCGGATTACATAATCGACGATAAAAACTAGTATAAGTAGTTTCATACCTAAAATTATCACAATAGATTTGTAAAAAGTTATTTAATCAAAATCTTTAGGTTTCAAATTGTTATATACGAGTTATATTTTTAAGAAAATGACAAAAAATTATAAAACGTTTTATTTATAAAAAACTCCATTTAAAATGTTTACAAGAAACATCTATTGATTCTTTCTAACAATGTATTATATATTTTAACATTTTAAAGTGTTCACACACTTAGCAAATTGAAATATTTAAACGCAGTCGGATTCGTACCCGCGGCTCTTGAAAACCGTCCAAGCGCTCTGACCGCTAAGCCATGCGTTCTACGTCGAAATTCTTATACGCTTTAATACATGTGTGTTGTTAGCATCTCTGAAGAGAGATTTTTACAAATTTCTGCTACTCAAAGATTATTCTACGAACAATCGTTTGGCAAGAGAGAATGCTATTTATTAAATATTTTTTGAATTTTTAAAGTGTTATTCACACACTTAGACACTTAAAAAAATACTTAGAAACATATTAAAAAATATTATACGTTTTCTAAATAATGGTTTTTTTTAATATCTTTAGAATTTAAGTATAAGATAGATAGATATTTTTATAAAAGTATTTATAATGAATATTTTATGAGACCATCATGGCGCATTGGGACAGCCTTTAACCGTTAGCACGATTGGTTATAGGTTTTTCCGACTGATATAGATATGATTATATTTAAATTAATTGCCTTTTTCCTCCTTTTTTCTACAATACCAAAGCCCTGAAAGTGTAGAACGGAGTGTTTTGACACTAGGTTCCCGATCCTTTATTCTAACAATTGCAAGATACTATACTATACCTACAGATCAAACAATAAAAAATATATTTTTAACAATTTTTAACATTTTTTTTAAAGTGTTATTCGCACACTTGGGTAATTGATAAATTTTCGGCGGGATTCAAATCCGAGCCTCTTGAAAACCGTTCAAGAGCTTCGCGGTTTTCAAGAGGCGCAGCTTCAAACCCTGCTGTGTTCAATTTTTTATACGTTTTCTAAATATATGTTTAAAACTAGCTATAATATCAAGCTTCCAAAGCCTAAACACCTAACGAAAATGATCCACTAACTAACAATTTCTCGAAATTAAAATTTTACAAGTAACCATGTTGTAATAAATTTGAATATAACTACTAAGTGTGAACAACTTAACAAGATTCCTATCAAAATGGGTCAAGTGTCTATAAGTCTTAAGACAGAAGCAATAAAGTCCACAATCGTTTGATTCTAAATTATAAAAAAGTAAACGTCAATTGTACATTAAAAGGCTGCTATGAAACTGGACGGTAATAAACGTTGGATTTGAAAAAAAATATCTATTTTTCATTCGAAAACCGACTCTATGTTTTCCGCGTAGAGTTTAGTGTCAAGTTGAGTGGAACAAACCACAGTGTTTTTTGTAATGACGTCACTAAGCTATCATACCTCTTAATCAAGTGATAGAGTGTTTTTATGAGGTCAGTATATTGTAAGTTACCGTCAAATATCTGGATAGTTGTCTTATAGTTCTATAACTATCTATATCTATATGTAAGATAGAAGTGTCTGTCTGTTTGTTATGCGAATTTGAAGGAAATTTTGCTTTTAATAGACCCTTGTAAATGTTTTTATCCATATGTTTAACGCATGGATGGCATAGTATGGCGCATATTTCGTAGGATATTAGGAAGGTAAAGAGTTCTTTAAGAGATAATAATTGAGAACTGAAAGCCTGGCTATCTGGGACTAGACTAGACTGTAGTAACTGAAATATTTTCAATATAAATATCACCCGGCTTGGAACTGAACCCACTACCAGTACCTGTGTATGAATTGCGAATATACCCAAAGCACCACAAAGGACTACAATATGAGTAAAGCGACAACTTTGATATCATCCATTTGTTTTTTTCAGGCGTAGGCGTAGGCGTCTTTTCCGCGCATATCGGGGTAGTGACAGAGAACCTACAGTCAAGTCACTCCGTTCTCCATTTTCTTTATGAATCCCAGGCATTGCGTGTTGAGTAGCAGAACTCAACGCCGCCCCGCTTAGTGTCGCAGCAATGTATAGATATTAAAATAATTTAAATGTAATCCTTCCTTTGAGTAAGGATCGAACCCACAACTTGCACACGAAGGCTTCAAAATATAATGATTGATTTTTATTTATTAAAGCTGAAATTGTTTATTCATAACTAAGACAGGACGTCTGTCAGGTCATGTTTCGAAATAGAGCCTGTGAAATAGAACTATTAGTCAAATGCTGTAACACACTGTGTCTACAAAAAACCACTCAGCTACTGTAAACTAATTGTTGCACTGCACGCTTCGAATTAGAATTTTGTAGGTCACCTGCAATGGCCTTTTTGCTATATAATTTATTGGATATATTTGTTTAAAAGATTTTATCTAAAAATATTAAGATATTTACGCTCAACGTAAAAAATAATAGGGCCCAAACGCATGGCTTAGCAGTCAGAGCGCTTGGACGGGTTTTAAGAGGCGCGGGTTCAAATTCCGCTGAGTAAAATAAATTATGCGTTTTGTTTTTTCTAGTCAGTCAGTATTTTCGTGAAATTTTGCACCTTTTAGATTTATAGTGGTATAAAGCAAGGTCAAAGAGAACCTAGTGTCAAGACCCTCCGTTCTCCAATTTCTCAATCAAGACATCGCGTGAACTTACAGTGGCAGGACTTGGCGCAACGTTTTGTTTTACTTGAGTGGGGAAATTAATTGAATTAAATAATAATTAGATCATCGTATGGGAATGTAATTAATAATTAACCACTGCTCCAAATTTTCTTTTTAATAATAAACAATCAAACGCATACAATAATTAGTACACGCTAAAATACTAGACCCCATCAAAGCGTACAAACCAGAACGACGCAGTATTCATTTAAAAAATAAATAAAAGGAATATTGGTCCTTGAGTACTAGCTACCACTAGTGGTAGTGATATATGAAATAGTAGAAATAAAAATATCTAGTAATTCTGTGTTAATTATTTTTCTAACAAAACTCACCGTTTCACCAAAAAAGTCACACCTGTAGACCGTAATGTAAAATTCTTTCATATATGAAAGAAATGACGGAAAAATGGGATCAATGGAAAAATTGCCAATTTTTTATAATGTAAGGTAATTGTGGCGCGTGACTGTAATCGTAATTGGTCGTGGGTTCGATTCCCAATCAGTATAATGATTATAATTAAATTTTTGTAACTTCTCCGCTCTATTGAACAAGATGAAGTCAAAATTCAGGCAGACAGTGGAGAACGGAGTATTTTGGTACTATGACTGACCTGCTATGCGGAAAAAACGAAAAGCTGGCAATAAAAATAAGAATGTGTATGGGGTTTAGCTCTATGACAATTATTGTGTTATAGGAGGTTGCTTTTTATCAGAAATCTCAAAATTAACCTATACACAACTTAGACCAACCTATGTGAAGACACCAAGTGGGTCCGTATCTTTAATACTCTAGGAGAGAGCGTTCGAAGTTTATTTTTTTTATTCTATAGACACGGCAAAAGAGCGTTTGGGTCACCGGATGTTAAGTGATCACCGGCGCCACGACCCTGTGTACCACCAGAACAGCTACAGGGAGGTTGCCAGCCTTTAAAATGAAAATAATAGGCGCTTTTTGACTGAGTTAATCAATAAATTGATAATTTGATACTCAAATCTATCACTTAACTATCCTGAGCGGAAGTTGACCCTATACTTGATTTCTTAGCAGTATAATCACTAACAATTACTTATAATTGAATAAAAGGATAAGACTCTCTATTAAATAAAAAATATAGTAAACTACTGTAATGCTGAATGGTTTATTTAAAAAAGAATGATATATAAAAAAGTATTTCACAAAGTTTCATAAATACAGATCAAAATATGATATAATAAATAGAAAAGATTAACAAATATTTTAACTTTATCAATTTTTACTACTAATTAGTTTATATTCATTTCTTTTGTGGACACTGAATTGGTTTTCTCACTGGTGGAGGAGGAGGCATATCCTCTTTACACGGTAGTCTCTCTCTCAGCACTACGTCTTTACCACAAAATTTATTATAAACGTCCAGAAAAGCTTTCCCTACAAGATATACAGCATTTCTAAATATCTCATCAGTTTCCTTTGGGAAGCACAACGCTCCACCAGACAGCAGTCCAAGAGTTGTGAAGAAAAGACGACGTGGTATTCCACCACCAGCTCCCAGAAAGTAGCCTGCTGCCCCACTAGTTGCACAAGCTGCTTGTCTAACAACCAAATTGTCAGGATCCCTCATTCTTTGCTTAAATTGCTTTTTAGCATCGCTTATTTTTTCACATGTACTTCTACATTGTCCTTTTATAGTACATTTTATTTTGCATATACCACAACTCACTTCTTGTCTATAATATTTGACATATGGGAGAAGAAATCTATGTATCAATTTAACGTTAGCATCAGGGCATTTTTCATTTGTTTCTACATAATCTTTGTACTGATAATGTGGGCATTCGTATAATGGCAGATCTGAGTATTTCATGGGGGGTGGCCTTTTGGGTGGTTCTGGGGGTGCAGCTTCTACTACCGGTATAAGATTGAATCTGGAACCGACCAACCCTGCTTTTAAAATATCTATCCATATTTTGCCGATAATATAAAGATCGCCACAGTTAGATGGTTCTTTTATATCGCTTCTTTCGTCAAAATTTTGACATATTTTGCATGAGTTACTTTCTTTGTCGTATTCTAAATGTGTGGTTAAACAAGATTGCATTTCACAAAAATTTAAATATTGGTTGCTATTTAAACAATTTTGGTTTGACACGGTTACAAATTTTGACACAATATAATTTTGTTGCGTATAACAGATAAACATAGAAAAGGACACAGAAAAAGGTTGAAATTTTATCTTTTTAATAATAGTTATAAAGTTTAATATTTAATTATTAGTTCTATTTAGAATTGTCCAGTTTAATTTAATTTCCTGTATCTTTTCTAACGAGTAATTTAAAAAAATCTAAATGCCAAAGTTTCATATTAAGTTAAATGTAATAAAATAATTATTACATTTCTTATTGTTCCCTAAATACTATATCTTCTTTTAAGTCCATTTAAAATTTTAAAAGGCTCAACTCTACATCTGTACTAGTTAAAACAAGGGAAAATAAAATCTATACATGCAATAAAATGTTGCTGATCACTGTCTGTCTGTACATGGTGGGCATTTATATAACGTAATAGAAACCAAAACAACAATTTTAGAATTTAATTTTTTTTCTCTGTCTGTGTTTGTTTGTCTGTGTGTTTCTGCACGCTAATCTCAATAATAGCTTAAAATATTTGAGTGCAGTTTTGGCTTAACATTTTTCGGAATGCTCAAATATATCTTTCCCAAGCATACGAAGTAACGGGCACAGCTAGTATTTAAAATAGAAGTGTTTTATAAATTCCACAACCATCGCTCGATCAATTAGATACTATAGCTATATATCTTATCAGATAAGTTCAACCCAATACAAATAACTTTTTTTACTTCATTGACAGTAGTATCAATTGACAGACGATTCTGAAAGGACCGAATTCATTTCCAACTCGATTACGTAAAGCAATCCAAGACTGCACGAAAAAAATCCGAAGCTGCAACTTCATACACCACATATCCCATTTCTATTGGACCATCTAGTAGACGACCTTATATAATATTCTATGAACTGTAACACGGAGATATAAGGTTCGAAATCGGGGTTGAATATGTTTTGAGAAGATCAGCAATAACTGGTTAGTTTAAAGCGAAAAATAACCGTTTTACAAGTCTATATAAAAATGGTTAGGTTTTATTGTAAATTGATGTTTTGTGGGGATTTTGTATGTTACGAAAGTTTACTGTCATGATACTGAACTTGAAAAAGCATTCCGATTTAAGGTTTCTAGTTTTTTTACAAATAAAAGTTTTTATATAGATAAGAAGTAGTGATTTATCACTACATTTTTTTGTATATCTCCCGTTTTCTTATTATATAGTGTTGTATGTGTATTAAAAAGGCAATTTTTATATAAAGAGCCAAAAGCCTTTGCTTTGTGTTCAACTAGATTCGTATTAGGGACACTCAACTTTATGGGTACTCCTTTTAGTTAAAAAAAATCATAGATTGGCAAATTACTTGTATTTTCTTATTTTTAAGTGTTATTCAAACACTTGGGAAATTGAAAAACATATTTTTGGGAAACGTATAAAAAATTTAACGCAGCGGGATTTGAACCTGCGCCTCTTGGAACCGTCCGTCCGTGCGTTTGTTGAACTACGTTTTGATGATTTGGGATCTTTGAGTTCTCTTGCGTTACCGGTCTTGGGGACAATGGCCCCATGATGAAAACACCTATAAACTATAAAAAAAAAAGTATTTACGGAATTGTAAATACAAAAAAGGCAATGTAACATTCAAAGGTTTCATTCGGTAATATATATACGAAATTTCAAAATATGAATTTTATTTAAATTTTACGCAGACTCGAAAGGCGTACTTGTATGTATTAAATCGAAATTTATATATGGAATATTTATAAAAATATATAACATTTTAATAACACTGTATGGACTTATTTAACCCTTTGTCCCAAAATGTATATATATATATATATATATATATATTTACTCCTTATTACATCAGCTATATACCAGTGAAAATCCCGTCAAAATCGATCTAGCCATTCTAGAGATTGGCCGAAACAAATAGACAGACACAAATTGTAAAAACATATATATATAATGTAATAAGGAGTAAAAGAAGTTAAAATTAATATATTCTATATAATTGTTATAACGAAATTTCTATGTAACAGGAACCAGTCTGGAATGGACACGGACGCGCGAAGATAAACGCATAATAGGGCTTTGTTTAGGAACAATATTATCAATTGTGCCTGTAGCTGTTTGATATATGAGTTATAACTAACTAGACTCAAGGCGGTCCTGGCGCAGTGAGACAGCATCTGGCTGTTAATTATAGGTTCAGGTTCAATTCCCGCACGGGGACACATCAATCAACACATTTTTTTATGTATATATTTCTAAATATATTTTTTATATATTTAGAAATATATACATATATTTTTGCACATTATTGATTGTCTTCCTGCTTTATACTGTTCTTACGTGGGTAAGGTTCCACTGGTTGGCTGGATGAGATCTCTTATAATGATAAGTCCAACTTTTGTTAATGTTTTTTCTAGTTTTGTATTTACCTTACTTGTTTTACAAGTGCATTAACGAATATATATATATATATATATATATAAATTTATAATTATTCCATCAAGTGGCAATCCAACCCGCAACCTATCACGCTTACAGTCAGACGCTGTCCCACTGCACTAAGATTTTAAAATCTAATACTTTGTAGGCGGTATTTATGAAAAAAAATTAAATATTGCGCAAATTCTTGAACAATACAAACATAATTACTTAATTTATTTATTACGGTTCGAATTGAATATTCATAGCTAAGTTCTACGTCTGTCCGGTCACCTAGTTTTTTATAATACATTACATTAATAAAACACATATTACACACTACCAAGTGTTAGTGTTATTAAGGCATCACATATTTTAGGAGTCCAACTAACTATATTTTTTCTATATACACAAAGTTATTAGTTTAATTTCATACAATATACGTACCCCCAGTACTTTATAAAAATACTATATAATATGGTGAGATATATGATTTTCAAATAAAAACGCTGTAAGATTAAATAAATAATAGTCATATCTATGGTTTCTTCGAACCTTGTGGTCTACTTGTGACCACGGACTACTGTAAAGTAACAATATTTTAGTAGTTCGAAATTCTTTGTCGTGTACCAGCTCATCTTAGCAAGAACGTTTCAAGATGTTTTAAATATTTTAGTGTTATCCGAATCGGACACGTGTGCCAATTTTCAAATTAATCTATACGGGTAGAAGTAAATCAAAATAGTCTCTTTTTTTTAACATTTTTTTAAAGTATTATTCGCACACTTAGGACTTGAACGGTTTTCAAGAGGCGTGGGTCCAAATTCCACTGCGTTCAAAAAAAAATTTTGTACGTTTTCAAACATGCCTTTTTTAAAAATAGTCTCGCTAGATTTTCTTGACATTCTTGCGTTTACAAACACATGAAAATAAAAATAAAAAAAAGAGAATCATTATATTCTCTATTCTCCATCTGAAACAGAGTTATTCTTCAAATTGAACTACATATTTCATTTAAAAAAAAGCACCACAACTAAACGCCGGCTGTTTTCAAATAAAATCATAAGTAACGAAAGTTTGTAAAGCTGAAATATTATATATAGCGACCATTGTTTTCTGAACGGCTTTAGTAATCTTGTATTATAAAGATATCGAGATGCTGGAAGAGATTGGACTGCAATTTTTTTTTCATCCGTCACTAAGCAGAGAGGTTTTAGTCAGATGTCAAAGTCAAAGTTAGATATTTTTATTTAAAATTTCCACCGGTTCCCTAAAGTTAATGCCTCAGACCTGAGAAGAACCGGCGCAAGAAAGTCAGCGGGACACTTATTTCTTTTTTTTTCCAATACAATAATTTACAGATTTATTAGTGACAATGATACCTTTGAAATAAAATGAAGACAGAGAGAACCTAGTGTCTTCAAAACTCTCCGCCCAAATTTCAGACATTGTCTGTTGAGTGGTGCAACTCAAATGCGTTATATATTAGGCAGGACTAATTCAGTTCTATATATACACTATAAAATAGTCAAATTTAACGTAAAATGGTTTACTTAGCACTGGCAATAGCATTTTATGAAAAAAAAACAGTTAGACATATTTAGCAAAATGTATAAGAATTTGAACGCAGCGGGATTTGAACCCGCACCTTTTGAAAACCTTTCAAGATTTTATACGTTTTCTAAATGTCTTTTTCAATTTCCTAAGTGTGCGAATAGCACTTTAAAAATGTTAAAAAACCAGGCGTGGTTTAATGAAAAATAAATGTACTTGTCGTAATGAGAAGCTTAATCCGTATTTTTTCATCGGTTAAAAAAAGCTTAAAATTAGCTTTTTTGAATTAAAAAGCTATAATTCAAAACTTAGTCACATCTAGATAATAATTTTCAATTCTCTGACAGCCCAAAGCAATGTAGAACAATAGACTATTACTTCTACCGCGACTTCTTGTTAACCGTACGTAAAAATTTTATTATGATCGCGAAAATTTGTTTAAATAAGAATTTATGTTTTTACTTATCGGATTTTTTATAGATTCACACGTCGCTCATATAAAGCTGCACATTTTGAAACTAGAGTTAAAAAATCTCCGATACCACCCAATTTTGAAATTTTCTTTAGTAAATTCTTTACGGATACCAGCTCGATTGGGGACTCGATTGGTAAAGTGGGACTCCGGACCGTTGGGCAGTCCGTATATTCACTAAAAGCTCACTATACTCCTCCTCGACCGCCACTAGCCGGGCCTCGGGACACCCAATCTTCTGTGAACGCCGGCGTCGCCGGCAAGTCGTGGAGTCAAGACTGGTGGGTCATCCTCTACGGCCCGCTCAGAAGCGCGCGGGAGCGGGCAACGCGTATTGAGTACACACTCAATACGCGTTGCGGAACACTATTATCTAGAGACATTCAGATTCAGATAGGTGGATCCACCCCATACAAATTATAGAAGAAGTAAATAAAAAAGCAAAAGCTTCATTGTTTGTTGTTAAAACAAACACCATTGTACAGAATTTAATAGTAGTTTCTTTGTTTTATATCCTCAGATGTTTAGTACTTATATATAAATAAATTGTCCATTGTCACGCAGTGGTATAGTGTCAGACTGACGCGATGGCTGTGGGTACGGTACTCACTTGAGGGTATATATATATACTAGCGACCCGCTTGAACCACTACAACTGCTATTTCGTATATTCGACGGCCTTTTAAATGGTAGAAAAGTAGTTATATTAATCTTAAGATCCTCAAGTATCTCTATATAAAATTTTTTCTCAATCGGTTCAGCGATTTGTCCGTGACGACATCACAGACAGACAGAGTTACTTTGGCATTTATAATATGCAGGAAAAAAATATTTTCTTGTGAATGATTGCGGTCTATAATTAGTAAGTCTGTACTTTATTTCTTCAAAAAAACGAAGATCTTTAATAAATAAAGTGTAGATTACCACTGAGCTACAAGGGTCATCGATATATTTTAAATATATAAATATTCGAAAAGTATTTTGTTAGGGTAGAGTAGCGGTGTGTGACCGCGTCGGTGTATAAAGCGCCTTACTTAAGGAGAAGCTAAATATATTTCCATATTTAATACTTTTTTTTTTTGTATTTTCACTTCAAACAAGTATTTTTTGGCACATGTCACATTTGACATATGTCAATGTAAACAGTGCGAAGCTAATGTCAGAATTAAGAACAAAGTGTGTTTAAAACACTCCGCTCTATACTTACAGCGAATTAGCGTAATAAGACCTGTTGACTAGTAAAACACGATTCATTAGCAATATCTATGTACACTTTATACTAAAGTGTATATCAAACATATGGTATTGCGCGTAATATTTTTTATTTATTTAATGTATTTCTAATGTATTATTACATAAAATTAATATTTATTAAAAGCTGAGCTAAGCTACTGTAAACACACTTCTTTCTCCACTTTCCTGCGTAAAATTACAATAACCTGATTTCGGCAAAACTTAAGATCAATAAATATACATATAGAGATACCCCGCTCTGGTGAACAAGACAAAGCTCGGCACTTCGATTTCGATTTAACGAGAGAAAGTAGAGACCGGAGTTTCTTGTCACTAACTTCTCTTTGGCTCACATGCTACGAACAAAACCACGAAACTGTACGATATAAAAAAAAATCGATACGATAAGAGCCAAAAAAAAAAGTTTCAAGCCAATTCTAGTATAGAAGTCAACTTTACCTTAACAGATAATTCCTTATGTCATCGCTAAAGTCTAACCCTCGCAGTCACGGTCTTTAGGCACTGGTCAAATAAAAAAAAACATAGCCAAAACCGTGACTGAATGATCACCGAAATTCCTATTAAATATTCAGTTCTAACTATTTAATTTGATACCACCGTGGTGTTTAGAAACGACGCGTTGTGGGTTCGAATCTAATTCCAACATGTTCGGGAAGATTTGAAAAAAAAAATATATATATATATATATATTCTTGTGGTCTATTTAGACTGTTATTTTCAATTTGAAATAGATATTTCCTAATAACAAGTGAAATATTGACCAGTTTTGGTTTTAGCGTTCATTAGGAAGTAGGTGCGAAAGGTATAACAGTCATATCTTTCCAAAATCTACTAAAAAATCTCAATCCTGTATAGTCTTGGAACTACATCAGCTCGCTTAGGAAATATAGCAAAAGCGGATTACAAATTTGATTAGGTGGAGCGTTAATTAATTTAAAAGGGGCCTCTTACACCTTGACTTGGGTCACAAGTCCAAGAGACTGCTTCGAGCGCCTGTTTCTGCATCGCGATGGGCACCCGCACTGTAAATACATGTAAAAAGTTTTTACCCATGTCCTTACATTAGCAAAATATCAAATATAGACTAAGGTTTCTTCACACTGTAATAAATATCCCACATCGTATGGTGAAAGGTTATAGAATTAAAACCACGTTTTCTGAAAATGTTACTTTCTAATATTTTCAGAATTTCTATGTATATTTTACCGAACCGCTTCCGCTCTCCACTGTTCGTATAAATTCGAGATATTGATCGTAAGTGGCGGAACTTAACACTGCCCATTCATATGGGCAGTGTTAAGTTTGGTAATCATTTATCGAAGCGGAAAAAACTAATAACTAACTTAAATATAAAAAAATTCTCTGAGCGAGAATCGAACGTACAACCATCGGTCAACAGTCAGACGCTGTCCACCTGAGCCACAGGGACTTAATTTTAGTTTTGTTAGAGTCACATATGAATATACGATATTTGTCATTATACAAGATAATATTTAATTTTTATACCTCGAATACATTAAGGAGGTGCTCAATTCGATACGTATATATTTTTATAAAGCACGCATAGCTTCTGATAGAGTAAACTAGTTTTGTTCATTCTTTTTTGAATATATTATACAGTCTCCGAAATAAAAAAAATACAAAAATCCCATAGAGGTATTGTACCTAAAGGTATAAAATAGGGGATGATTGCGTTTTCACTTACTGAGTTCACTAATTTATCATAGATTTAATTGTTTTGTTAAAAACCTATTACCTTCAAATATCAAGCAAATATTATTGCAAATTCAAAGGACATTTAGTGACAAGACTCTCTTTTCTTCGATTTATCTCTGTATAGACAGATATTGCTTATTTTGCGGACCTAAACATCACTTTGTCTAAACTGACAACAGAAATAAAAAAAAATACATAATATATTAAACATTCCCTGAACGGAATTTATTAGCTTTACATGTATCAATTTTGATCTATTTCTTGGCGAAATTTGTTGTTTGATATAATAGAGTAATAATAGGCCAGAATAAGGAGGACAACCAAAAAGCACAGAATTTGTTTCAAAAACAATACAATATTTTCATATAGCGACCCTAATATCCTTGCCTGTATAGTCAGGATGGGCTGAAAATAGTTTCAAGGCGTGTTCCTACGCGTCTTGTAGTTAACACGGCTTCACGCTTTGTCCCGCATATCATGGTATTCAGAGAAAACCTAGTGTCAAGACACTCTGTTCTGCACTTTCCACTCGAAATCGAGGCATTTTGTCCTAGGTACCAGAGTGGAGACATGACAATATTATAAATATAATCATTGCCACAATTCGGAACAGAACCTGTAGCTAATCGCGGTTTCACTCAAGCACTGCCGCACTACGCCAAGATGGCCTCAGTGGGTCTCGTAGTTTCTTTTTAAAAACAAACTTTTCATTATATTATATACCTGATATTAATATATCACAGTCTCAATGTCTGTCGGTTACACCTCCACTGACGTCATCGAAACAAACTTCTTTCATTCAAAAATACAATGCAGGCACATAAATTAAACGCATTCATAAAACGCCGGGTTCGAATCCGCTACCTGAGTTGTGAAAGGCCATTGTCATAAAGTGATTTTGGAGAACGAATTTTGAAGATTTAGCACTTTTTTTTTTCTTTTTAAGTTTGAACGTTCGATTATTTAAAATATAAGTTAGTGTTATTTTCAAGCTTTCTGTATATTTTTTGTTTTAAAAGAACAGTTTAAAAAGTAGTTTCATGATCCTTCTTGTATAAATACCGTAAACCGAAACCGAAACCGTAGTGTCCAGACTCTCCGCTCTTTGCTATCCGCCCGTACTCAATATATATATATGAATATATATGCTTTATTGCACTTAAAAAAAACAATACAAATCACATTACAAAAATGAAGTTAGCAACGGTCGACTTATCTCTAAAAGAGATTTCTTCCAGCCAACCTGTGGAAATGGGTGCAATAAATACACACCACAAAATTTTAAGCAAATCATATTACTTATATAAAACATAATATATAAAATTATATATAATATATAAAAACATATGTATATAAAATTAAAATATATATATATATGTAAAGAAATAACGCCGTTCCCTAACTATAGCCACAGCTTGGTTATAAAAGACATATTTCGGCGTCGCTCCGATGCGAACATGCTTTGAAGTCAAATGTATTGGAAATAATTCGATATCAATAGAATGGGAAGGCGGAATTTATGTAATTAGGGGGTGAGATTTTGGAGGTAATTTAAATTCACCCCTTTCACAGGTTAATGACCTCATCCTTGATATCCTTGATTTTTTTTTAATCTTTTCATTTTTATTTCAATTTGGAAATTAATCTATATTTTGCTATTAAATAATAGTCTTTGTAATAATAGTATTAAATAAAAGTAATTAATAAATAGTCTGTCACTTTTATTAATAATCTGTTAGTTTCAAACTTCATAATAAATAAAGAAAAACACTGAAACTGAGGACGAAATCATATTTTAATACAGTATAGTATATTTTTGATATTACATTAGGCAAAATGAGGCTATACGTTCCAAAGCCACGTCGAACTGTTTGCTCATATCTCGATACATACTATGGAGTAAATTTCGCCGCTCTGGCAAGTCAAAGCGCGGCGTTGACTTTCGCCAATAAATATGCAATGTCTTGAACACTAGCAGTAGCTATGTGGAGAATGGAATGTTTTGTCACTATGACCTTTCTGGTATGTAGTAGAAAAATAGAAAATATCTCATTTCTCTCTCGTCATAGCCAATTTCTTAATCTAGATTCGAACCCAGAACTCAAATAAAACAATAAAAATTCACCCCTAAGCCAATGAAGCAGTTAATTGCCCATTATCGTACAAAATCAAATATCTATACAGAATTATAATTAAAAAATTCCTTAAAACAAAGGCTCAGCCATTGCAAAAGTAAAAGTCGATCGCTTATCGATTCGAACTTGTGACCATCTCATTCTTATAATGAAAAATTGTTTTTTTAGATTTTGTTTTGTTCAATGTACGCTAGACTTTATTTATAATACACTGCCTGTTTCCTTCTATCCATTGTGGCGCAATAGGTATAATGGATAGTTACGGGATTTGATTAAATAATTTATTTCCCTGCTCTGTTAAAATGCGGCGTTGAGTTCCGCCACTCACTACACATGCAATATCTTGAATTTGAATGGCAACAGCGGGCAACGGTGTTTCTGTTAAAAAAAAAATAGCAAATAAATAGCAGCACACAGCTGACTTCAATACACACCCATTGACATCGAAGATGTGTTCCTTCACCCTTATACCGTTGCTTCTCTTTGTTTGACCAATAAGATAAGCAACAGTCAAATCTTGTTGGTCTTCCCACAAACATACACACACACACACACACACAGACAACGGATAAACCCAACAATTACATCAGGTTTGATAAACCTCATATTCTCGCTAGGGAAAACAGATATATCCCAAGGATGGATCATCCTAGACTATTGAAATACGAAAACACCCCAATAGAGAAGACGATTGGAAACTTACTACCACATGGGACCCAATCCTGAAAACTGAAGTCTCAAACCTACGACACCAGAAAGCAAGGGTCAGCTCATTCTGCAAGAATCTAGGGCAGTACGCGAGGCAGCTAAGAAATCGTTGGTGATATTTTGATATAATCATTGTATCAAACGACAGACAAATGTCCCCTCAGTCTAACTGTGACCACGGACTACTGTAAAGTATTCGAAACATCGGGTTTCAAAATGTTTTTTTTTTGGATATCACAAATTACGCGATTAATCCGGTTAAAAATTGTATAATTTCAAAAAAAAAGGCCGTCATTGCCCTGTATGTTAAGTGTACTGTGTTAATAATATGCAATCTCTGAGAGTGTAATAAACTATTATTATTATTATTATTAAATATATGAAATTAAAAAAATATATATTACACATTACTATGTGTTTGACATACACTTTTATATAAAGCAACACACACACACGTCGCCATGGCAACGCGTATTTTACGCGGTATATCATTTAAATAATCAGTAAATTTCCTAATATATAGCGTTGTTTTTTTTTTATATTTCTCGTACAGCAATGTATAATGAAGTGTTTAAAAGAATCATTTCATAATATCTCTTTCATAAAGTAGGGTAAGATAATCGTGATTGTAACGGAATGCTGACTCATTTAGATGTTTTCGAATATTATTTGATTTGTTAGAACGGAGTGTACATAAACGCCTTCATGGTTCAGCTAGGTGGTTGTGGGTTCGATCTCTAGTCGAGGAAATGGATATATTTGAATCCTTTTCTTTATTATAAAAAAATAGATATACTATAACGCTATCGGCGCTCAGTGGAAGTGTATTTCAATAATCAATGGTAATGGCTTAGATTCGTACTTGTGGGAATTTATATATAAACAAATTTAAAAATAAATAGGGAAATGATACTGATGGCTCAGTGGAAAAGTGCCTAACTGTATTCAATGGTTATGGATTCGTTCCTAATAAAACGAAAGTACTGAACACAGCGTACGTTATGATTAGTAAAAAATATAAAAAAAAATTAAGGGTAGTAAAGTTTTGATTAAGGCGTTAAGTTCCGCCACTCCACATATGGGACTTCTCTACGAATAACAGATTAGGGCTCAATACATCGTTATTAATTTATACTCGATACTTAATAATTTCTTTGTTCAAAACATTTTCAATATGCCTTAAATTGCAAACGAGTTTTTGTAATCTGTATGGAGAATGTTGGTAGTTAAGTTATTAACTTGATATATTTTGTGGCTTTACTTTTGATTATTTTTAATTACAAAAAAGACGCATTGATTGATATATTTGAACATTTTCAAAGTGTTTTTCCACATACTTAGGATATGAAAAACATTTTTTAGGAAACTTATAATAATGTTAAAGCGGGTTTCGAACTCACAACCGCTGCGAGAATATACTGTGAAAATATTGTATTAACGGATCCCGGACACGTGTGCTAATTTTTAAGCAAATCAGACGGCAAGAATTCCGGCGTAGTGGGACAATGGCTGACTG
Source organism: Podotricha telesiphe (assembly GCA_038994665.1). Lineage (NCBI taxonomy): Eukaryota > Metazoa > Arthropoda > Insecta > Lepidoptera > Nymphalidae > Podotricha > Podotricha telesiphe. The sequence goes on along the minus strand of JAOYRR010000440.1, from coordinate 765,571 downwards.
CAAATTCTATGGTTATAGGTTTGATCCCCACTCAGGGTAATGATTATATGTTTAAACAACTAGCGACCCGCTCGCAGCTTTGCATTTTTAATTATTTTTTTTTGTCGCTGGGAAATGGCTTACGAGCCTTACGAGCGGATGATACTGTGGAACTCATCCGGGAACACTACCCGCTAAAACCCAACGGAAACCCTTTTTACCATCATGAGACGTCGCAGGAACGCTTGCGCATGCGACCACGACGCCTCGATAGACAGCCCACCTATTGCAGACCACAGTCGCCTACATGAAACAACTAGCGATTCGCTCGCAGCTTTGCCTGCCTCAACTACACGACTAAACTATTTCGTAGTTACGCCCGGACGCGTTCTCACTTAAATCACAAACTTTGCTTAAATTTATAATTTAAATTGTTGTAATTTTTTTATTTTTTACTTTACGACGAAGTTTACCAAAATACAATTGTTAGAATTGCACTTTAATCGGTTTAGCTGTTTCTGAGATTAGAGCGCACAAACGTACAGACATACAGAAAAAAAAATTGAAATTATTGTTGTGGGTTCTATTACATTGATAAATGCACCCAATAATATATATTTTTTTCGTATATATTTTTGAACAAACAGTTACGAGTTATCAGTCACAGTTATATTATTGTAATATGCATAGATTTTCATTTCTCCGCTTGATGAGATAATGACAGTTATAAATTCCGTCACTAAACACACTTTTTGTCGATATTATGCGGAAAATCTAGAACTTCTTGACACTATCCGTAATATAAATAGTATTCTATGCTATATTTCAACTTATTACCATCGTGTATTTTAAGACAGTCGCCTTATTCCGTATATCAGCTTAGATTGAAAGAACGCAGTGTCTAGACTGAAGCTGGACTAGAGCGGAGAATAATTTATATATAAGTAGATTTTCATATAAAAATAAAATTATTTGCAACGAACAAACAAATTTGTAATTTCATTGTACATATATATATATATATATATATATATATATTGTAATGGTGAAATAATATGCAATTTTCGATACAACGAAGTTAATCGTTTATTAAATAAGTGTTTTGTAGTAAGTAATTTCCTTTTATAATATACCTAATCGCAAATAATAGTATGGTGGGTAATGACACTTAATTTTGACCTAAGAGTGTTAATAGCTTTATGATATTGGCTAAGAGAGTATAGTGATTGAACACTCCGTTCTAATTTTTTTGGCCTATTTACGAGATATTACGTGTTGATGGCGAAACTAAACAAAAATTATATATATCTATGGTAGCTATATAAAAGCGAAAGGATTACAAAATATCGAAAACAGCTTGACGTACAAACATGAAATTTGGTACGGAGATACTTTATAATTAGTAGACGTCCGCTAAGAACGGATTTTGCGACAGATCCGAATTAGGGAGGTCTTAGGGCGCTTGCGAGTTTGTATGAGTCTTCTTTTTTGCTGCAAACTTCACAAGCCGATAGACATCACGGGACACAGCTACTTTAAATATTAACTTTCAGATGAGAAAATTGAACCTGCTACCTGTCAGATATTGAACCACTGTTCCACGAAGGTGATTCTACACATATATACATATATGTGTGTGTACGGCATTGAAAAAAACGCATCTTAACAGCGGGAAACTGTCTGCGGGCAACAATGCGGCTTAATGATCGATAATAACCAATGATACGTCAAATAAAAACTCGATCTTTCAACAACAGTTTTCGTTGAAATGTGATTCCGTATATATTAATATTTTTTTTAACTATTGTTTTTTTAAGCGTTATCCACACATTTAGGAAATTGTTGAAAAAAATATTAATTTTTATTTTTTGTTTGCAGCTCCACGCTTCTCCCGCTTAGCGGGGTACTCGGTGAGAACTTAGTGTCAACACACTCCGTTCTGTACTTTCCGCCCGAAATCGAAACGTTGCGTATTTAATAGCGGAACTCACAGCGAAATGAAAATATCTTTAAATATAATTCCTCCGAACGATAATTGAAGTCATAACCAATTACGTTTACAGCCAGACGCTGTCCCACTGCGCCACTTTGACCGATGCATAATAATAATTAATTAAAAATTGAATGGCATAGCTTAATTTTTGATTTGAAAACCGTTCAACAGGCGCGGGTTCAAGTCCCGCTGCGTTCAAATTTTCATATGTTTTCTAAATATGTCTTTTTCAATTTCCTTAGTGTGCGAATAACACTTTAAAAAATGTAAAAAAAAAAAGTTGTCTGGTGCTGGTTCTAAATTTAAAAACAAAGTAGATGCAGTAGTAAGTAAATCATCAAGTCCTTTTTGATTTATTATCTTAAATAATTTTTTAGCTCCTCGCGTATAGCATATTATACAGAGAGAACCTAGTGTCAAGACACTCCGTTCTCCACTTAAAAGGTACCATACCCAAAAAAAACATATAATTTACAATTAATATAACATAAATAGTTTTTTCTTTAGTCTAGTAGAAAATTTTGTGATTCTTCAATGATTCGATTCCCGTTACGGGTTTTTTTTAAGAAAGATTGCTTATATATGCTTAAAACCCGCAACCAGAAGGCAATATGACTAGCAACGAAATAGAAGAGGCATATAGAAACCTAATATAGCGTTAAGACGACTTAACTCTCCATATTTCGCCCGTTTTCGAGACACTGTGCAATTTATCGCTGCGCTCCGGTCTCCGCTTTTATTTTACTAACACGAGAAACCATTTCCTTGAGTGAATTATACATTAATCGATGATACAATTATCACGTTTCTAACTCACATTCGCGTAACTATGTGGACAGTTGAAAATTTTGAAACGACTCGCTGACCCCTAATTTATTCCAAAAAAAGGGTTTTAAGGCAGTCGGCGTAAAACGGATTCAATCGAACTGGCATAAATTTTAGATGGCATTAATTTCATTTCATTATTATTTATTATTTGCATTCTTTTTTATGTTATTATTTTTTTTTTATTTGTAGATTTTTCCCGTATACCGGTGCAGTCAAAGATAACCTAGGGTCAAGGCACTCCGTTCTCCATATTCCGTTCCAAACCGACATATTGCGTGGTACTCAACGCCGCGCTTTATCTTTCCACCAGAACGGGAAAAAGCGGAGCGGAAGACTACGCCTCAATGGCATCAATAGTATTCATTAGATCTCCAAAATTTCAAGGTAAATTTTTTAAACATCCAATGGCCACAAAATGGATAGCGTAAATACTAAACTGCCTTTGTCCTATAAAACACATTTAATATTTAAAGATGAAATATTTTACAATCCTTCCGTCGTCAGTCCCTCATGTTCACTCAACGGGGGTCCTGTGCCTTTGAATACGTTTAATTCGAGGTCGATACTTCGTTTTTTTTTTAATACATGCAACTTGTAATTTTTTTATCATGTCAATACAGATAATATATTAATTTTGTAATTCATTTTGATGCATTCATGCTAATTTATACATGCTAGAGTACCCGTTGACGCGTAAAATTGACGTTGTCTTAGCAACGCGTGTGTCATTTTATACTAAAGTGTATGTCAAACACGTAGTAGTGTATAATATTTATCTTGTTATTTGCATGTACTACTAATAACAAAATAAATATATTAAAATAATTTTAGTTACTGCAATTGCAATACTAAACGCAGTATAGGCCTTTGTGACTCGACACGGTCAGTCAGTCAGTCAGTATCTAAAGTGGGTGGAAAATGAAAACTCGTGTCTAAACCGTGTGTTCACTCTCTATCTTTCTATACATGCATTTATATAAGCATTTTAAGGTATGGGGGGAGAGACCAACTATGAAGACTTTTGGCTTTCCGCTGCGCTCGAGAAATTGAAACCTTCAGCGTTGAAAGATGGGCATCGCCGAGCTTTGTCTAACCAGAGCGGGGTAATGAAGATAATTGAATACATTAATTCCAGTGGGAATCAAACCTACGGCCACTGCGTTTACAGTCAGCCTCAGTCATAAAAAATATATATATTACGTATATGTAAAAAGAACCGCTCCATTAATCGAGGTTGTACATTGATACAAGAGCAAACAGCATAATTTAAAAATTTTAAAGGCTTTATTCACTTTATCATCGTATCGAATGTCGAATTCATAAGAAATTATTACAAATTAATGAAATTTTAAAATTTGCAACTTCTTTTATCATTTGCCGAAATATTTAAACGATTGGCGAATGGTTTTTATATTGTTTTAAAGAATATATATAAAAAATATATATTTATCGGTCGTTATGTATTGGTTGTAATAATATAATTATGCGAATATTAGTTTGTTCTAATAAACAAGTAATGTACATGTTTTTGTTCCGTGTGGCTGTGCCAGAGAGACCCTAATGTCACAATTGCGTGTTGAGTGGCGGAACTTAACGCCGCTTTTTAGGTATGGTACCAGAGCAGAAATTTTTTAATATAAATCACTAGTCCGAGTGGGGTTCGTGATCGTTTCAGCCTTTCGACCCCCACTGGACATAGGCACGTTGATTTTCCCGCATTCAGTGGCATCCGGAGGCCTGGACCAGATCGCCGGTCCACCTAGTGTAGGGGGCCTGCCCACCTTACTGCCCCAATGGCCCACAACTAATCACAGTTACATTAGACTCTGCCCCACTGCGCCACGATCTTCTCTAATTTAAATATGGTTTGTTTTATTTAAATTACAAATATTGTATTAAATAAAAAAAAAAATTTTTTGTTCAAAACATTTTTTTTTCTTATCACACAGAGTAGGCAGAGAGAAGCTAGTGTTAAGCCATTCAGCTTTCCAATTTGCGTTCATTTAGGAAACAATGCATGCTAAAAAGTATCTAGAACTAAATAAAACGAAAATATTTAATAACTGTAGAGATTACTGCAAACGGGAATCGAACCCACGACTATAACTTCATTATACAATCAGAGTTCTTTTCTCTTGTAGTAGGTTAAAATTAAAATTCTCTCATCAAATCGATTTGTAAATATCGATACAATTTAATTCGATTTAACAGTAGCTACCTGTTATTTTTTTTTAGACTCGTTCTCCACTTTCCGCGTGGAATCGAGACATTGCGCGTTAAGAAGCGAAACTCAACACCACGTTTTGTATATATAATCAATCAATCAACCAATATAATCGTTCTTCCTAGTCGGAATCGAACCCACGACCATGGCGTTTTTAATCAGACGCTGGCCACTGCGCCACAATGGACACCGTTATCATCATTAAGTAAATTAGACTAATATTAGCATATTATATTCAATCGATTGTTTCGAGAAACGTTTATCATTTTAACATTCGTTTTGCTAATGAACGGCTTCTTTATGGAATTAGTGAATCAAATTTTGATATAAGTATATCAATATATAATAAAAAAGATAAGGTGACCTATAACAATATACAGGCTGAATAAAAATAATTAAATGGTAAGACACTACGTTTTTTATTTTGTTCTCATTTAGATGTATTGTATATAGGTACGGAGTCAAAAAATAAGGTTATCTATAAGACTCTAACATTTACAGATGAATAAAAATAATTTAGTGATGAGCTACCACGTTTTTTATTTTG